>CP137680.1:27964393-28192345 GCA_037976565.1 Mesocentrotus franciscanus | reverse complement strand
GAACGTAAGGTAAAAGAATTGGAGAAGCAACTCCAAAATATAGAAACAGGGAGGCAGAGTAACTACAACCCAAGGCGAAATAGTCCATGTACTTTGCTAGGGGATGCCCACAACGATGGGCAGCAGCAACGGCACAAAGCCCCAACGGCCCAAAGCCCCACCAAGACCTACACACCCTCAGTTCTCCCCCCAACAGCCACAAACCCCTCCCTTCCCATATAGACCTAATGTTGATTTAAACACCGACGGACCTCTGCCGCAGGGCAGGCAGTAGGTCGTCAAGATAGATGGATGCGGTTTTGTTTCCAGTTCGATCCTCCGCCATTAATATATGCTCAGACTACTAGTAATACGATAACTGTCGATAAGAATATAAATTTTGCTTTAACAAAAGCGATTATTCCTACATTGATGACCCGAATATTTGTTTGTTCTTCTTTGATATTTTTTTTGTGAATGATGACGGAGAAATCATCATTAACAGAGAAATGTCTGACCCGACTCTGCCGCGGGTACCGGGCAGTACCGGGCCAGCTGTTACGGCGTTTGGACTCAAGCTTCCGTCGTACTGGCTGAAGCGACCCAGCACTGTGGTTCGCCCAAGTTGAGGCGCAGTTTTGATGCGGGCTATTAGTACTATAGACAAGAGACAAAGTTTGCTCACGTCATTAGCTCTTTTCAGCCTGATATAGCACAGGAAGTCAGAGATTTTATTATTGCCCCATCAGCTAAGGACCGTTATGACAAACTTAAGACAGAACTCATCAAGGCATCGAGGTGCAACTCCTCAAGCCTGTACCGTGTGAGTCCAAAAAAAGTTTACACCTAGAAAATTGCCAATTACTTTAAATATCATCTATGAAGTGTATATTATTATACATCTTATGAAAGAGTGTTTTATCCCAAATCATTTGGTATCATTTTTATGTGGTATGTGTTCACGCTTGGATGAACAGGAGGCATTGTTTGCGAGAGCGCAAAAATCGACTTGCATGTGCGTACGTCGGGTTGCTTTTTGTGGTCGCACGCACATGCGTGCAGCTATATAACGAGGCTAAAACCCGCCTCGCCCAGAAAAACCACTAGGGCACACACAGTATAGTCATCGCAGTTACGTCATAGTCATCGCAGTTACGTCAGAGTCATCGCAGTACTACGGTCGTCGCAGTACAGCTGCAGTGTATTGGTGAGTCAATTCAACCCATAGTAAGATTTTACTATAGTGGCGCTGCACGTATTTTTGTTCCTGCGCGATTTTAATTAATCAAATTATACTTGCGCTTGCTATAATTGTATTGTAATTAAGTGTGTAGTCGTAAGTTTCGAGGTAGTTTAACTTAGTATAACTATAAGGCAGTATCGCGGACAAGTTCGCAGACCCGCAGAGTGAGTGACAAGCTAGGATATAGCGCTTTTATTTCTACTGCTAATTATTGTAAGTCGTAGTTTTAGGTTTTGTTCCGTAGAATAGTAGTTTGGAGACCGTTTGTAGGGTGTGGTAGGAGCCAATACGCCATTCACGCATTCCTTCTTTTGTGTACCGCACCCCTCACCCTATGGTAACTTATTGTTATACTGGGGTGGAGTATTTCGGGTGCGTGCCTTGCGTAAATAATTACTTGAGGCTTAGTTTATCCCTTAGTTTAGCTAAGCTTTGACGTACATATCTTTGATATTTGAATGTGTTTTGTGAGTGGAATATTTGCCGAGTGGAATAGAGTGTAATTTAGGGTTCATTCACCTCCAATTGAAATTGTATTTTGCACCTCATTTGGGAGTGCCGATTTTGTGAGTGGGGAGGAAGAATGAACCATAGTGATTTATTACTCTATTGCTGCTTGAATTATATTATCGCTACCTGAATTATTTTGGAAGCGGAGTTGCCCTCTTACAATTTTAAGAATGGGCTTCTCGCTCCAAATGGTTTATAGGGGTTGATGATTGTCGGCAAGGGTAATTAAATACAATTAGGATTTATACATCGTAGTGTAAGTTACTCCACCAAACATATTCAGTGTGGACATGAATATATTCGTAAAATACAAATTCATTTAAGCTGTTGGATTCGGTCTGAATGTTATGAAAAAGTGACATAGAGACTTTATCAGCGGCCGTGAATATTGTATTTGAATATTTGAATTTGAATTATTCGAAAATTATTGATAGGAAAAATCTCCTTCTTTGAATTAAATTCTGTGTTTAAGTGTTTGAATATTTGAATATTTAAATTCTGTATTTGAATATTTGAATTTGAATTTGGATTTGAAGTTTATTGATAGGAAATGTCTCTTTTGAATTGAACCCTGTTTAACAGAATTGTAAATTGTTCATTTAGATTTACAATACTTTAATACTTAAATACTTAAATTTTTAATGTCAGTGATACATGTACTTACGTATCCTCGAATACTAGAATTAGGTCAGCAGCACGCAGGAACCTCCCGGGTACAGTATATGCTTGTACTTAGTGTGGCTGTATGCTGTATATATTATACTTGCGGATATTTATATACAGACTTGCAGCTTATATTTTCAGCTCGGTGACCAGTATTTTGACGTTTAGTGCACTCTAGCGTTATAATTATATTGTGCACTCAGATGCGCGACCATTATTTTTATTTTTGACGTGCTTGGTATTGCTTAATCATTTGAAAGTTGATTGTCTGTACTACAGTGTATACTGTTTAAGTTAACTGTATCATGCCAAAGATACAGATTAACTATTGCAAGCCTGAAGAGCTATTACAGGTTCCGAACATCAGCAAGACCTTAGCCGAAAGGATCCTGGTTATTAGGGAGGAAAGCGATATAACCGAGGAGTCGCATAGAGATTCCCCATATTAGGAACCCCTCCGAGATTGTGGAATATATCATGTTGATGAGGGTCCCTACTCAGATTCTCCCCCTCGTAGGTCGCGACAGGGCCGCTCCATGCACTGCGATCAATATGATACTAGGGGTGGGTCGGATCACCGAGGGAGTCGCTACGACTCCCCTCGATCAGACCCCAGAGGGAGCCGCCGGGACTCCCCTCGATCAGACTACCGAGGGAGTCGCCGGGGAGACCGGTATGATCATAGGGATCGGGGTGATCATGGCAGAGATCGGTATGATCATACCAGGGATCGATACGATCAAAGTCATAGGGATCGATCATAGGGATTGAGAATATCACTATTATGATCAGGATTCTCCTCGAAGTTACAGGAATGATCGTAGCAAGTCTAGAGGCCACGATGATAGGTATAGAGACCACCGTCATAGATCCCCATCCCAAGTAGATAAAGGATATCGTAGATCCCCCTGTAGATCACACGATCTGCGCAGGTGGGAGCCGAGACGGTTAAGTAGCGAGGTTGTAGCGTTCGAGTTGCCACCCGAGGTGAGGAGGATGATGCAGCCACCTACTCGGGACTCAAGAATGGTTTCCCATCACTCGCCAGGCGTGCCCAGACCCGTGAGTGTTAGCGTGGAGGAAGGGAGGAGATTCAGACTAGTTTCTCTTCCCAAGCCAAGTTCAAGCTATACGCCAGCGAGAGTGGGGATTCCAAACAGTCAGGGAATTACTTATCCTGGACCCTAGAGGGGGAAGCAAGTATGTATGTAGCCACCTTGCTTGAAATGGAACCCGGCACAACGTATGAAACGCTACTGGCAAAATTGGAGAAGCGTTTCACTTCGCGGGAGCTACCCGAAGTGTCTCAGATGCACTTCTCCTATGCTCGGCAGACCCCAGATGAGGACATCGTGAAATGGGCTGCCAGGTTGACAACCTTGGCCTCACAGGAATTTCGGATTTGGCGGAACATATACATTCAACGCCAGGTCGTCATGCGTTTTTTGCCAGGGTTTGGCTGACAAGGAGGCAGGCCAACATGCCTTGAATTCTCGTCCTTAGACCATAGAGGAGGCAGTTGACCTGGTCAAGTGGTATCAACACTCACATAGGACCATTTTTATCCGATATGGTGTGGATGGTTTGAGGGCAGACCCAAACACGCCCAGATACAGCCCGATTGAGTTGGTTGGGGGAGGGTCATGAATTTATGTGACCCCACCTTTTACAAGGATCCTAACTTCCTTAGTCGGGTGCTGGCCGTGAAGTCACCATCGAGGGTGGCAGTTGGAAGTTGGCCCTAGGGATTCATCCCAAGCATGCCACTTCGTATTCGGAGGAAGATTGGGGACGGTTTGTCTCACTGCTGCAGAACCCCCTCATAGTTGGGATCAGCGAGGTTGGCTTCGATTTCTCGGTTCCTTCCCAAGGGTGGCTGGACCAGGAGGTGCTGTTCCTTCGCCTCCTAGGTCAGGGCACCCAGGGAGGTCCTCGTGCTACACCTTCGAGGGGACCGCGCGGACACCAGTTATGCGGTCCACCAGTTGAGCCGGAGGCTGCTCACGAGACACTGCTCCCACTTCGGCAGCTGCATCTCCATTGTTTCAGTTCGGATGAAGTCCAGGTGAAGGCCTGGGCCAGAGCCTTCCCCCATTGCTATATTGGCTTTTTGGTGCTGGCCCGGCACTTCACCTCGTCACAAGTTAGGGGGTTACGGGCAGTGGCCGCGGATGGCATGATTCTGGAGACAGATTCCCCATCTCCCCATCTCCCCCTCAGGAATGGGTGATAATTCACCAGACTTCCTGGGTGGTGTGGGGCAATCATCGTAGATCTGCGGGGACTGCCCCTAGCCGACCTGATGGGACTGACGCTGAAAACGCCGAGCTGTATGGTATGTTTAGTTAAGTTAATATGGTATATGATTTTGGGTTATTTTCTGCTTATATACATAAGTTTTTCTTATTTTGAGTCAAGTTGGTGACCCACATTTCAAGTTAGGGTGTATTTAAGCTTATTTATTTCCCTTTTTCCAAGGTTTTACCTTTTCCTAGGGGATAAGGTTTGAGTCTCTTGGATCCCCCTCTAGACTTGGGATTGGGAAATCTGTGGATAAATAATTTGGGATATAAATGAATAATGTACGTTAGTTAAGTAGGTCATTAAATAAGGGCGCTTTATTATTATTACAGACATAATACAAGTAGTATTGAGTAATATGGATACATTCTTAGACATGATACATAGATATAATGCATAGATTTAAAAAAAAACAATAAATAAAGGCGATCTGCTTGTAAAAGTCATGGGGTTCCTGGCTGACCTAAAGGTTTATAATTAAGATTGCGGCATGAGTCGGGTTGCTTTTTATGGTCGCACGTGCACATACGTGCAGCTATATAACGAGGCTAAAACCCGCCCTCGCCCCAGAAAAACCACCAGAGCACACACAGTATAGTCATCGCAGTTACGTCAGAGTCATCGCAGAACTACATCATCGCAGTACTACGAAGTCGTCGCAGTAGAGCTGCAGTGTATTGGTGAGTCAATTCAACCCGTAGTAAGATTTTACTATACTAGCTACAACCAAACCCACAGAGAACAATCGCCGCATGCGGCCATGCGTTCATTGTTTGTAAACAGTGTTCGGTCTGATCTGGCCGCCTATATATACAAAGCCTGAGCCAGATTTCAGACCGTTCTTGATCGACTTCTTCACATGTTATGCATATTGGTTCGAGTTTGCGGTTGTTGTCCATAATCTGTAACGTTTTTCTTTTATAACGCGTTTTGATTTCATTGACTTCGGAACCTGCCAGATACTTAGTAATTGTATTTGTAAGAGAGTTTAAATTCAGTTAATTTTGCCTTCGTCGAGATGGCTATGGCTAAGAAGACGAGTGCACTGTGGTCGCTTTCAGTACCCAGAGCCAGCCTAGTTCGAGCGAGAGTGACCTTAGCGAGGAGTACACGGTTGTAAGAGACACTGAACTGGGAGTCAACTTTCTGTTTCTCAAAGTCAGTAGAGAACCGGCACGATCGAAGAGGACTGGGGATGTATACGACAAGCCTGTTGTTGGCGTCCGCGAAACAAAGACAAGATGGAGGTCAGTAAATTACATTGCTTTGAGTATGATTATGAACTTCAATTAAAATTAATTATCTGTTACGTTTTTCTTTTATAACGCGTTTTGATTTCATTGACTTGAACCTGCCAGATACTTAGTAATTGTATTTGTAAGAGTCTAAATTCAGTTAATTTTGCCTTCGTCGAGATGGCTATGGCTAAGAAGACGAGTGCACTGTGGTCGCTTTCCGGTACCCAGAGCCAGCCTAGTTCGGCGAGAGTGACCTTAGCGAGGAGTACACGGTTGTAAGAGACACTGAACTGGGAGTCAACGCTCTGTTTCTCAAAGTCGGTAGAGAACCGGCACGATCGAAGAGGACTGGGGATGTATACGACAAGCCTGTTGTTGGCGTTCGGCGAAACAAAGACAAGATGGAGGTCAGTAAATTACATTGCTTTGAGTATGATTATGAACTTCAATTAAAATTAATTATCTGTTACGTTTTTCTTTTATAACGTGTTTTGATTTCATTGACTTCGGAACCTGCCAGATACTTAGTAATTGTATTTGTAAGAGAGTATAAATTCAGTTAATTTTGCCTTCGTCGAGATGGCTATGGCTAAGAAGACGAGTGCACTGTGGTCGCTTTCCAGTACCCAGAGCCAGCCTAGTTCGGCGAGTGACCTTAGCGAGGAGTACACGGTTGTAAGAGACACTGAACTGGGAGTCAACGCTCTGTTTCTCAAAGTCGGTAGAGAACCGGCACGATCGAAGAGGACTGGGGATGTATCGACAAGCCTGTTGTTGGCGTCCGGCGAAACAAAGACAAGATGGAGGTCAGTAAATTACATTGCTTTGAGTATGATTATGAACTTCAATTAAAATTAATTATCTGTTACGTTTTTCTTTTATAACGTGTTTTGATTTCATTGACTTCGGAACCTGCCAGATACTTAGTAATTGTATTTGTAAGAGAGTTTAAATTCAGTTAATTTTGCCTTCGTCGAGATGGCTATGGCTAAGAAGACGAGTGCACTGTGGTCGCTTTCCAGTACCCAGAGCCAGCCTAGTTCGAGCGAGTGACCTTAGCGAGGAGTACACGGTTGTAAGAGACACTGAACTGGGAGTCAACGCTCTGTTTCTCAAAGTCGGTAGAGAACCGGCACGATCGAAGAGGACTGGGGATGTATACGACAAGCCTGTTGTTGGCGTCCGGCGAAACAAAGACAAGATGGAGGTCAGTAAATTACATTGCTTTGAGTATGATTATGAACTTCAATTAAAATTAATTATCTGTTACGTTTTTCTTTTATAACGCGTTTTGATTTCATTGACTTCGGAACCTGCCAGATACTTAGTAATTGTATTTGTAAGAGAGTCTAAATTCAGTTAATTTTGCCTTCGTCGAGATGGCTATGGCTAAGAAGACGAGTGCACTGTGGTCGCTTTCCAGTACCCAGAGCCAGCCTAGTTCGAGCGAGAGTGACCTTAGCGAGGAGTACACGGTTGTAAGAGACACTGAACTGGGAGTCAACGCTCTGTTTCTCAAAGTCGGTAGAGAACCGGCACGATCGAAGAGGACTGGGGATGTATACGACAAGCCTGTTGTTGGCGTCCGGCGAAACAAAGACAAGATGGAGGTCAGTAAATTACATTGCTTTGAGTATGATTATGAACTTCAATTAAAATTAATTATCTGTTACGTTTTTCTTTTATAACGCGTTTTGATTTCATTGACTTCGGAACCTGCCAGATACTTAGTAATTGTATTTGTAAGAGAGTATAAATTCAGTTAATTTTGCCTTCGTCGAGATGGCTATGGCTAAGAAGACGAGTGCACTGTGGTCGCTTTCCAGTACCCAGAGCCAGCCTAGTTCGAGCGAGAGTGACCTTAGCGAGGAGTACAGGGTTGTAAGAGACACTGAACTGGGAGTCAACGCTCTGTTTCTCAAAGTCGGTAGAGAACCGGCACGATCGAAGAGGACTGGGGATGTATACGACAAGCCTGTTGTTGGCGTCCGCGAAACAAAGACAAGATGGAGGTCAGTAAATTACATTGCTTTGAGTATGATTATGAACTTCAATTAAAATTAATTATCTGTTACGTTTTCTTTTATAACGCGTTTTGATTTCATTGACTTCGGAACCTGCCAGATACTTAGTAATTGTATTTGTAAGAGAGTCTAAATTCAGTTAATTTTGCCTTCGTCGAGATGGCTATGGCTAAGAAGACGAGTGCACTGTGGTCGCTTTCCAGTACCCAGAGCCAGCCTAGTTCGGCGAGTGACCTTAGCGAGGAGTACACGGTTGTAAGAGACACTGAACTGGGAGTCAACGCTCTGTTTCTCAAAGTCGGTAGAGAACCGGCACGATCGAAGAGGACTGGGGATGTATACGACAAACCTGTTGTTGGCGTCCGGCGCAACAAAGACAAGATGGAGGTCAGTAAATAACATTGCTTTGAGTATGATTATGAACTTCAATTAAAATTATTTACCCTAAAACTAAAAGGCCTAGAATCTAGGCCCATTATAATAAGTAAACTCCAATAAACCCATCACATCCAGACAAGAGGTCCCCCTGTTGCAGCTCGCCCTCGGCGTCTAGCTCCTGATCGTCTTCGAGTAGCTAAGGCCGAGTTCGACCACATGTTGGACCTAGGTATTATTCGTCCATCAGACAGTAAGGAGAGGGTGGTCATCCTACGAAAGAGTTACACGAGGAGGAAACGGATTTTGATTCAGAATCGGACAGTTCATGCAGCGAAAGCTGTGAAGTGTGTGTAACCAGGAACAGACTCTAGCTGGCTTTAACCAACACCTTTTAAATACTCCGGAGCAGGATAACATCCCATTTCAAGTCCCTGCAACACCTACAAACATGAAGAGAGCCATCACCAGAGTTACTGTCCATACCAGTTGGTATGAAAGCAGAGAAGGAAGACTTTGTCTAAAGAAGCGGATGGTGGAGACCTCCTATCCAGAGAAACTGCCGGAGAATGTCGAGGAATAGATTTGTTTTAAAAATATGCATATAAACATGTATTTTGACATGCTCATTGTTGTTCTATATTAAATGTTTATGTACCCAGAAGACACTGTAAGTAGGCAAGAGCTGGCAGCTTTACATGGGAATCTTAAGGTACAGACCGCTGAGGTGAGCGTCCTTGAGGTGAGCGTCCTCAAGAAGAGGGTTGAGGAGCTCACAGAGCTGAATTTCCGGCTCCAACGGGAAGTCCTTGATGTCATCGGTAAAGCTTTCCTTTTCTGTCTTTCCTTTTGACTTCTATGTTAATATAAATTTCCCTCATTTTTTTCAATCTTTGCTTGTATTTTGCATACAGAAGTACATAGTAAATGTAATGTTCAATTTTTGAAAACAATTTCTCATGATTAATTTAAAATAGATTGTCATGAAAATTATTCATGAATAAAGAATTTGACTTTCAATTTGTTTTCTGATCTTTATACTTGCATCTACTTGCAAAGATCAAGAAGGGTAATAGTTTCCGGCGACCACTAGCCCACAAGAATCGGCCGAGAATTCATGTTTATGTGAGGTGTGTAAAGGTACTTCAGCAATGTGGGTAGAGTTAGGGTGCCGAAGTGGACATCACCATTCGAGGTCAAGGTGATGTTGGGTCAAGGAAGCAGGAGAGGGCCTGGGTCGAGTTAAACGAAGGTGGCATTCTACTAGACTACGTGCTATTATCATTGTTTCAGGAAAGTTCCATTGGGGCTGATGTTTGTTTAATGGGGGTTTTCGTTCCCTCAGTTTGGATCTTGGTGGTTACTCAACTTCTAATAAACCCCACACAAACCTACGTTACATCTTGAGTGCTCGTTCTTCTGTTAGTGTGACTCATACTCCCCCAGGTGTCACATTACTACAAATGGTGTTAGAAGTGGGATCCCTACGGACAGATCAACAACAGGAGGATCAGTTGTCAAGGAGTTCAACACTGAATTGATCTTCCAGTGATGAGGTCTGCAAGAGATGCCAAGTGTGTAAGAGAGGACTGTGTATTCAGACGACGTAAACCTTCAACTTGGTGTTTTATGGTAAATTGTAGATATATATGATACTATTCGCTTATTGTCCATAGCATTTTACTCCCCATGTAAACCTGCAGGTTACTCAGTTTTAAGCTAATAGGATGCCTGGGGATGGTGATGCCACAGGCACAGGTGGGGCAGGGGCCCCCACTGGAATTGAGGACATGGTTGCTGCCCTACATGAAGCATTTCGTAGTTTGTCAGCACAAGGAAGGCCACCGGTAAAACTAGTGAAGTTTCATGGACCCTGTTGAGACCCGAGGACCTAACGGTGCTTGAATGGCCGAGTGACTTGTACGAGTACTGTAAATACTATAAGCTCCAGGGTGAGGAGAATTTAAGGTTGAGGCACTTTTAGCTCACCTTGGTGGTTCCGCGAAGGATGAAGTTCTCTGTCAGGATACAAGTGAAAGGGTGAGCTTTGCGTCATTAGAACAAGTATTGAAGAGCAGATTTGCCCCTCAAGAGACTGTGCAATCACTAAGTGGTGAACTTTATGCCCGAGTTCAACAGCAAGGAGAATACCTTGCAGAGTACAGTAGTGCTGTACTACGATTGTATAATCGTATGGATGCTGCCGCCTCTAGAGACGAGAAGATGCTCTTGAGAAGCTCAGGGATAAGACCTTGAAGGAAAGGTTTGTCAGGTGCGTCTGTGACAAAATAGTCCAGAGGGACCTTCAACGGATTGCAGTTGGGAACTCATAGTGTGACGCATACTACCCCCTTGGTGTCACATTACTACACTATCTTCTGTTATGCCAACAGATTCAATTACCGGTAAATGCAGAATTAACTGTATATGTACATGTACAAGGAGAGGAAGAGGTCCTTTACACGCCTGTGGATGGAAAGGTTTGTGTTTGAGCACTCAATGATTTGGGGAGACCAACTCTTATCAGTACATTGTTAGGTTTCTGAAAAGAGCTGTACAATTGATCTAAAGTAAATTGATTAACATATACTTACTGAAAGTTAGATGTATGTTCATTGAATTGTATAAAACTTTGATTTTGTAGCTCAATACATAATGGACTGGCAATTTCATTTTAGATTAAAAACGCCAAAGCTCCTTTGTCCAGTCAAAGAGGCTTGAAGTTAGTGCGAGTTATGTAATGATAACAAAAAAATTGTAGTGTCATTGGTTTCGGAAGACCTGTGATATAAGATTCGCAACTTTCACCAAAGAATTGACATACCCGGTAGGTCATCACTGGTAGAAAAAGCACTCATGAGCAAATCACTTTTGATGAAACAAACTTGAACTAAATGAAATCTTAGTACACATCTATTAGGCCTAGCTACTATTTGAAAGATCTACATTGTTATTAAATGTGAAATCAATTAAATATCTATGTTAACTGTTTACAAAAAAGGGCCCCATGAATTACTGTTTTTTGGTTTCCCTTTTACGAGATTTAACTTTTATTCCTCTTTCTGTGAACAGGTGGCACTTGGACATGGCCGCCATATAACAGCTTCCCAGTGGGAAATCCTGTTGAAGCAGAAAACTAACTTGATGTTCATAAAAACTTTGGTCCCCGACATTGAAGGAACAGAGCCTGTTTCTGCCCCAGACACAAGAAGATGGGGGACCACAAGGTGAAGGCACCATTGACTCCAGCAAAGCTGAACGTTGTGAGAGGTAAATTGGCACACGTAGAAGATATGAATGAATCTTGAGTAGGATGATCCATTACCAACCCATTTGTGTCAGAAGTGGTAAGATTGGCTAGATGACATGAAATACATGGAGGAATTCACTGTGAATAGATGTCTGAAGCCACATGACTTTGGTGAAGTATCTCATCGTCAGCTAAGAAATAATAATAATAATATATACAACAAAAAACTAAAAGCTAAAAAAAAGCAGGCGGCCTCAAAAAGGAAGCTGGCGGGGATGCTAAACATAATTTTTTTTGTTAAATGGCCTCATGCAAAAATTGCTACTTTGATTTGTTTATCTGTATTGGTTATAAAACACATTTTTTGACAATTATTTACAAAATCAAGTTTGATTGATACTGCATTGATTATATGTGGTTTTCATTACTAAGCGTTCACAACATATTTGGTAAATATATATTACTTTTGGGGTTCTATGTTACTTGACGAGATGGATTTTACTCGACAAGATGGATTTTGTATTAAGAGATTTATTGTAATGTTGTGCGTGTATTGATTTAATGTGTGTTTGTATCATTGTTATGTTATACATGATGGGATATCACTTTCAAACTTCTGTAGTGAGATCTTTGGCATTATTTTGCCATTGTGTTAATAAAACTATTGACATTATATAGTACAAAAAATGTCAATATTTAACAGGGTTAATAACTTGTGTTTAATGCATATTAATATTTAAATTTTGCCTTATATTTCAAAACTGTTGTTGTTTTTAGACAGATTTCTTGCAGTATACTTAAGTGTTTGCTTAATTTGCTCTCTTTTTTTAAAAACATTTTTTCAGATAAGTGGAATCAGAGGATCCGATGCAAAGAGGATGAAAGAGGTCCACCTCACAGACAAAAGTGGATCAATATCCGTATGCTTGTGGGGTGAGCTTGCAGACCTGGAACTCAATTCATCTCAGAAGAGTTTACCAAGTTTCTGGTACCAGTTGCCTACTGGTTTCAACTGTTTTTTTTTTACCTGGGCTGTGCAAGTACATTCCTGTCATACCAGTGTCACATCTCTAGGTACAAGCATTTTGTGAGAAAATTAGACCATATCGTTATATAGTTATGCCTTAGCTAGCCTGCATGCCAGTTTGACACATATATTTCATTTTGATGTACCCTTGTTATTTTAATAAAAGGGGGAGGAATGTTGCATGTATGTATGACGTCTGAATTAAATCTATGCATGTCTCGACATGATATTGTATGTATACACATTGCCCATTGTACAGCGCGCAGTTTCCATCGATGCCATGACCGAATAAAGGCACACTAAAACCATGTAGTTTCAAAGTTACGAATAAGTCTTTATTTGTCATCATCTCTGGGCTGAATGTTAAGCTTGAATTAGAGAAAACGTAATAGACTGTTAGTTGTGCAGTGCATGCCACAGTAGATAATGCAAATATTGCTTGCTTTGCAGATCTGAATAAATGAACAAACAGTTTGATAATTTCCAGAAAGATGCTATATCCACAGATCGAGGCAGAAGGACGAAGATGAAATGCAATGGCCCGATGGAAATTACATGTATGTATGCATGCCATATTGCATGTGTATTTGGTATCTCATGTCCTGTTTTTCTTGAATCATCCATCTTGACAACATGCAGTTTGAGACAGAAATTAACAAAAGGTAATAATTGCAACGGAAAGAGCTTAGACATGTAGTATTAAGTGGTATACAAATGTTGCATTGGTATATTCGTTCGAGAAAGAGCTAGTACACCCTATATCTTCTTTATCAACTCAAACTTCTCTTTTAGTCGCATGTGCACCCAGCACCGCGCACTCATAACCCCACAGCAGATGGACATCCTAATAATAGTAATCCTAATACATAATAGACCAAGAAGATGCTGCGCAATAAAAAAAAAACAACAGTGACAAGGAATTTTGTGCTGAACTTTCGTACTTCGCATTTTAACATCGTGATGACATTATAGGCGGCGCCCTTTGTTATGAGCAAAAGATATGAAACAAGATCTATTTCGTTACCAACACCGGCTTCTTCATATTCATCAACCTCATCGAACATGATCTTCAACCATTTCTTACACACCCACAGATCGACATCCTAATACATAATAGACCAAGAATATGCTGAGCAAAAACAAAGAAAAATAAACGGTGAACAAGGGATTCGACGGGGAATTTCATGCTGAACTTTTGTACTCGGCATTTTAACATCGCGATAACTTTGTTATGAGCAAGACATGAAACAACACCAGCTTCGTCATATTCATCAACCTCATCGACCATGATCTTCAACCATTTCTTACACACCCACCCTCCGATCTACGCCTAGCTTCAAGCTCCCTGCAGTTCACCCAGACCACAGCCTCTTTGTTTATACCTCCAGTCGTACGTCATATAAAGTTTGTCAGAAACGTTTGATATACTAGTGCTCTGGAAGCGAACTCTGCCAAACAACCACGTCTAGTCCCATCATGCACCCATTCAAACCATACTGGATTGAACCAAGCATCATGATATATTATTCTTTTCATCAAGCCTTATCGACAGACGTCTGAGATTGACTACCGGTAGTAAGTACACTTCGCACCGATTATGCAACAGTTGTAAAGTTTGCCGAAGAATTTCTACCGACAATTATTGTTACAGGACCCATGATTAGTTTAGATTATTAGACCAGGTAGTAGGAATGGCGGCAGATGTGACTCAAGGTCGCAAGAGCCAAATTAATGCTTCCCAACCCCTAAACTCTCAAGTCTATCTCAATGCCAATGGACCTTGTCCGGAATGTGGGGGACCACCAGGTGAATATATGATCCAATGTACTCAGAAGAAATGCAAGCTCACTTATATGTACTTATTGTATACACTTTTACAAATTGTAATTGTGAAATGGCTTATTGAAATCAAAATGCTATGTGAAACTCACAGAGCCAAATACTTGTAACCTTTTTTTCTCTTCATCATTCCATTTCCAGAGTCGGGAAGAGAGAATGGATGGTGGTGTGATTAACAGCCCGAGGACGAGGACGAGAGGCAGCACATCTTCAGGAGAAAGCTCCTGCCGGAGTTCTTGTCAAAGAATGAACCATCAGTCAAGTACAAGGTACCTTTGAAGGTGTGTGTCAGACTCAGGCCATCAGAGAAAGTGCAAGAGGTACGTGTTTGTTGTATCAGTCTCATTGAATTGTAAGTATGTTAATGGAATAACCAATGGCATTTTCATTTAATCCCAAAGCAGGGAAAAATGTCATCTGACGAGGACGAGGACAAGATTTAGATTTTAGATTTTACATCCTGTTTGATGAAATTTACATGCCATTTCTCACTGATTTCACTTTCGTTGTATAGCCTATTCGCTTGAAATTGTGAGTGGATCGCATAAAGGCGTGACATCACTCGGTATTGAGCTATCAATAATGTGATCGGTATAGTCTTTCTAAAGTACAGTCAGTGTTGGAGCTCGGTTCAGCAGCCTGATCCACACTCTCAACACCAACACCAACAATGTACTTGAAATCACCCAATGACTCATTGAGATTTATATCCAGAAAATCAGAATGATTTAGATAAAAATTGGTTTTAATCATTATTTTTCCCCTGTCTGTTCCTTTCTTCCTTCTCTTTTTCTTGAATTTGTCAAAACCCACAGATGCTAATAAGACATTAACCGAAGATCCTGAGGAAGTGTCAGTATTAAAAAAGGGAGGATGCCCCTGCACCCAAGAGATTGCTGCGGTCGAGAGTATCCTATGGAAATCAACCCTCTACCAGCCATGACTTTGATAAGCCGCATGTATTGCCAGTTCATTGCATTATCTGGAAAGGAGCTAAGTATATCCGTGAACAGTCTTCTGGTAAACGAAAAGTAGAAAAATTAGTTCTCTGTTAGAGGCCGCTTTATTAAAGCAAGATGAACAATTGCTATTACACATATGTGGGAAAGATCTTGTAGCAATAGAAGTATTAAAGGTACCATAAATCTTGCTATTACAGGTATACAAAAGTTGTTAAGAGATCAAACTCGGCAAACAGTGATATATGATAAGTCATACTCTAGTTTCTGCAAAAAGGTAATTGAGGGAAGGATAATGAAATATAAGGAGATCCTTAGGCTGACTAAGCTCAATCAACTCTTCATCAAGGAAGTCAGGGGAGTTGAAGGATTGGATGCTTCCTCCTTCAAAACCTACCGATTGAAAGCACGATTGAAATCCCCACATCCTGCTCTTTGTTTTGTCAGGCCTTCTAGAAAGGTGGAAAGGGACATTGTATTTGTTGAAAATCTGTCTGTTGAGGAGTTAGTAGAGGATGCAGTTGGAGAAATGACAAGTGAAGAAAGCGAGAGCAATGAAGCTGTGAGTTATGACCGCAGTTTCATCCAGAGCTTATCACCTGAGGGATATGTTCCATGCTGCCCAGGTGGTTAAAGACAGCACCGAACCCAATAGAGTGGCCCCCCACAGCTGATGACTCAACCCTGGACAGAGCTGACAAAATTGTGCGTTTGGAACTCTTTAATTTCCTTGCATGGTCAACTGGGGCAAGTTCTGACCCAAGAGACTCCGGTAAGGTTGAGGTGCCTGATGAGCTCTGTCTCCGTCTTCTTTCAGTTGCCCAGGATATTATGTTCTTGAAAGCAAAAGGAAGGATCCTTCTTCCCAAGCATTCATCACTCTCAATGGCAGGTCGTCACTTAACTGGTTCTACGAAGCTAATTGGGCTGCTGAATGGAATTGGCCATTGCTCTTCCAATTCTTTTGCGTTAGAACATGATACTGCATTGGCAAAGAGGTAGATTAAACGAGGCATTGGTGCACTTCCAGGTGGATCAAACAACACTTTCACCACCCTGGTGTGTGACACAAATGATTTTGGCGAAGAAATCTAGTGGGAAAGGAACTACACACAATACAAATGGTATCCGGATACAGTACGATCCATCTGCAACTTCAGAACCAACCTCAGAAGCATCACTCGTTGAACATTCATCCAGAGACAGATGCCGCTCTGTGCAGCCCCCTTCTCCAAACATCAAGAAGTATCTTGGAAGCAAGAGAATTGGACCGAGGGCTTACAGAGAATGTGTTGATCTGCAAGACAAACCTTATCGACCATTCCAAATACTGCCAAGAAAGCTAGATCTAGCTCTCCGGGTGAAAAAATTTGGAGATTCATCAGAAAGGATTTTTCCTGGATGGACAGGCTGCAACTCTACAAAGCCATATTCCAGAAGTATGCAACATCAGGTATCTTCCGATCATTGATGCTAGTCCAACTGAATGTGATACAGTTTATACAATTCTTGAAAGATCTTTACAAATTGCAGATACCCTGAAGCAAGATCAAGTGGCTGTAGTGTTTGACCAAGCCATATATGCCAAAGCACAGCAAATCAGGAGGAATAATAAGAGATTTTCTCAGAGAATGGTAATTCGCCTTGGTGCATTTCACACTTCCCTGGCCATGTTATCCTGCATTGGTAAACACTTCAGGGATGCAGGACTGGAGTATGTGGTTGTAGAAGCAGGAATCGTTGCCTTGGGCTCTTTGAATGGAACAATGAACATCCACCATTATAACAGAAGTATCCTTGTGCACAAGTGTGTAGCAGAGGCCATGGAGCGGCTGAGGTGGCAAAGTTTTCTTGACTCTTACAGTACACAATGATATTGAACATTTGAAAGTCATTGTTGTATGAATTAATTCTCTGTATCGCTAGTACACTAGACTTATACTTGTTCAAAATCTGTTGGGGCAGTTTAATAGATTTGGTATTAAGGAATGAGTTTGATCATTGTTATAAAACCAAAAACAAAATAAAAAAAGGCCTGGAAATTTCCTTCAAGAGCCAGAAAAATGTACCTCATCATGAATACAATTTATTTTTCTAACAATGAATCTACTTCATACTATGCATTACCGGTACGTCTACTCCCCCCATTGTCATAACTTCCTGTGATTTGGAAATGTATTTGAGATACATGTAGTTAAAAGAAGATTAAAAATATTGATTGAATATAGAAATTTTGGCATATCTTGACAACTGTTCTAATAGTGTTTTAATGTAAATTAATTTATTGGATTGTTTGTATGTGTGTGTGTGTGTGTGTATGCACTGTACATATAGAGAGAGAGGGGTGAGAGAGAGAGAGAGAGGGGGAAAGGGAGAGACAGACAGACAGACAGAGAGGGAGAGAGAGAGGGAGACACAGAGAGAGCCAAGAGGGCGCCCAAGAAGAAGTTGTCTACTAGCTAAAATTTCATAATGACAAAATGTTCGACCTGCTCAAGAAATGTGATGCCTTGCAATGACCTATTTAAATGCAGGGGGGTCAACACACTTTCCTTATGTGTGGTGTAAGGTGAACAATCTGAAGAGCATTATGTATAAACTACCGTAATTGTCAACTTGTGATCGTCTTTGTAGCTGTAACTTTAAACTAGCGAATGAAATAAAACTTGCAAAATCTTAAAAAGCACCCTTGTAATGATTTTGACCCAAAATGTCAGTTAATCAAACGCATTGTCCAATCTTTGTGTATTATTCAAAAATAAGTCTTAGACTTCATTTACATATATTTGGATATCAAATTCACAGCACAATGCCAGAAATGAGGAGTGATTTTAAGGATTTTTTACCTGTATCCACAAAGATCCGACATATATGACATCAGATATAAAGTGACTCAAGAGGGCCTGCCGTTTCTTGCTCATGTACGTGGCAAACCCAAAACCCCCCAAAATCCTGTTTATGTGGCCTAAAAAATTACATGCTAGATGACAGCTATTTATAGCTGTTCCCAAGTATTGAACAGCTAGAACTGAACAGCTAGTGGAAGCTGTCACTAGCTGTACCTAATTAACATAATTCAGGTTTTTGCAGGCTAAGTACATGCTAGTCGACAGCTATTAATAACTAGCTGTTCGATGAAGGCTAATGAACAGCTAGTTGCAGGCATTCATTTATGGTAAGGGCAATCATCTATTTCTGAGACTACAAAGCCGAAAGCTTGCTCAAATAAAGTCGAAGTTGAGCTACATCTGTGTACTCTGGTACCATGATTCCTTGTGCCTATATATATACATAGAGATATCAATATACATCATTTGAAGTACTTTCATGCACACAGTGCGCATTCAATTCAGTTTTAAACAATAAGTATTCATTGAGATTTGGCACATATGGCAAAGGATACAATGTGCTTACATACAGTACATGCTATCTTGGTGTATTCCTGAAACCTGTTTTGGAGTCCCAGACCATTTCACCAGCGATATAAGTCCTTTTAACATCTAAATCCTCATCTACAAACAAGAAATCAGCATCAGTGCCGTAGTCTAGAGTTCCTTTCTTGTCTGTGATTCCTAGGAGCTGAGCAGGGTGAAGAGTGGCAGCTTCGACGGCTTCTACGGTGGTGCAACGGGTTGCTCCGTGTAAGTACTTGACACAAGATGACATGGTGGCGATGCTGGTATTGAAAGAGAAAAAAAATCAAGTGGTCTGCATTTAGTTATTTATCAGTAAAGCATCAACATCAAGGACTGTTCTAGATTTTTTAAGGTTGCAAACATTTGTTTTCAGATTTCATGATTTAAGGACGTTCCGCAGTTAATATTCATGTGTAAATTAGCTAGACAGTGCGTGGAGTTCCCGGTATTGAACATAGTATATTCATGGTCAGATGGTCATGTGCAGGTAGGGTGCGTATGACCAGCAGAATGGCCTTAGTTTATGAATACCGTATTTGCCGGCATTAAGGCCGCATCCCCGATTTTGACATTTAGTAGACAAAAAAAATACTGCCCTCTCCGGCCGCAGTTGTACAGTCGTGTATTGCACCATAGCTGGCCGCGCGCTAGGATTGAGGTTGGTTTAGGGATGGCACAAACTTAGATCTAGATCTACCAGTAGTTTTTGTTCGAAAAATAAGTTATGAAGTTTATTCATGAGATTGACAAAACTTCATGTAAACAATATAAAACAAAATTGTCTGTAAGATGTGTCAGAGTTGTTCTAGAAATGTCCTGTACCATTGTACATTAACTGGTATAGTCATTGTAGTCCCATATGTACGAATACATGCTGTTTTGACCGCCGATTTTTTTTTTACTGTTGTTGCGCATAGTCCGCACCCAGACTTTTTGATATTTTCTCTTCTGAAAATACTGCGGCCTTTATGCCGGCAAACACGGTAGCAGGATAACAGCTATTCTAAGTTGCTGCAAATCAATTTTTCTTCTCAAGTGGAATATTTAAAAAAACTTTTAGCAAAAGTAGCAATTCCTGATACAAGGATGTAAATTCCAAAGTGCAAGTGACACATGCAAAACCACCTATACAGACTGCTATTATTTTTCCACTATTGTACATTTGTGAGTTGCTGTGTGAGATCCTCACTTTGTCTGGGTAGTGGTTTTACAAGAAACAGAGCCAGATACAACGGCTCTTACTTTCCACTCAAGGTATTGGTTCAAGCCACACAGGCAGCAATGTCCCCAGCTGAGTACCCATACAATTCACAACAGGATGCTGATGGCAGGCATAGCATCAATTACCAAGAGTACCACAGGACTACCTCTTACTTTCCACTGAAGCTGTTCTCGTTCTTTCAGGCCTTGAGCAAGACGAGAGTTCTTAACTCTGGACTGCTCATCAACTCATCTCACCTCTCTTTCTTTACCTCCATGTCTTTTTCTTTTCATTCTGATCTCTCACATCCTAATCTCCCCCATTGTAAACTATGCTTGTTTCTCCTTTCTACCTCTCCTCCCCCTCCTGTTTCCACTTTTAACTCTACTCTATTTAATTCTTACTCTCTTCAAATTTCTCCCTCACATCCAACTGCTGAGTATTTAGTTGATGCCTCCTAGAATGCAGTCTAATTGCAGACAAGGCATTCATTACCATGACAACCAATGGAGGAGGAAGAGGAGGAGGTGTTCATAGGGAGTGTATAAAAGGTTCTTACCTTCCACTGAGAGTGTTGGTACCAGCCACGTAAGCAGCATTGTCCCTCACATCCAACTGTTGAGTGCCTAGTTGATGCCTGCCAGGAGGTAGTCCCAACGCAGACAGGGCATCTGTTACTAAGACAACCCCTGTTAGGTGAAGAGCAATACAAATTCAATCAGATGTGTATTGATCTAGTGGATAAGTTACCAAACTACACATTACAGATCAATAGATAAGAGGTTCAAATCCTGAACATCGCATAAAGAGTAACACAAATGTGCATCGTCATACCATTTTAGCAACAGTCAAAAGATTTTCATCGCTGAATTTTACACAAGCATGGCTGCATGTTGACTTTCACAAAAAAAAATTCTTCACTTGAATTCAACCTGTAAAATAGGACAAAATGGATGCAATTCAGAAGATAAAATGTCGACAGATTGAAGTTTCATAAAACCACATATCCACTGGATACAACAATTGGACTTCTGAACCTTCAAATTCTTATTCAGTCCAAAAGATAAATACGTCCTACACTGTACCTCATCACATTCTGGTCTTTGGTGAACCCATAATTAGAAGGTCCACAATACTAAAAACCTATTGTCTTGTGAACCTTTCAAGCAGTCTTACAGGAATAAAGCCTTTGTAGTTATCAGAAGGTCTGCACAACTAAACCATTCCATCAACTGGTAATAATATAATAATTTTATTCTGGGTTTATAAAGCGCTTTATACATCTAAAGCACTTTACAGTTATATTATCACCCCGGTCATTGGATTCAGGTTTACCCGCACACAAAGTATGCACATTCTCCATTCCCTGGGGAGCACTCAAGCCAGGCCCTATTTTTACAGACACTCATAATGCTGAGCAAACTACAATGATTTTCGCATCCTACTAGGTACCCATTCAACACCTGGGTGGAGAGAAACAATGTAGATAAAAAATGCTTTGGTCTCAATAAAACAATCTTTGGGTTAAGTTACCATCGGGATGTGTCTGGAAGGCTATACGTAGAGCTGCTGGGTGAGTATGTATACCATCAGCAATGACGCCATAGTACACACAACGATTGATAGCATTGCTTGCTAGAAGACCTACTATACCAGGATCTCTGTGATGGAACTATGCAAAGATAAATAAAATAATTAAAGTGAGCATTAACAAGTGAGAAAAAAAGTCTAAAATGTTTGAATTGTTCATATCGATTAAAATGATGCTTGAAAATCCAATTCGACATATATATTTAAAAATAAATAATTGAACCCACTGACTACTGAATGATCTCATCCCTATAGGCTTAAAATTTAAAATACAAAATTAATGATAAACATGTGACATATACGTGTACTCATAATTATGTAAATGATTTTGTTTTAAATTGTACACTTGTTTTTAAAATGCAATGTATATCTATATGCAATTCAGTATATGTTACTGCGATGCATGATTGAATAAATACCATACCATACCATACCATAACATAGAGGCCACCTGGTTATAGTAGACGATAATTTAAACCACCACAACTTCATATCATTGGATAGTATATTAAAAGAGGTATATATTATGTTTTCTGTTTTTTTTTTTTCTTTCTGTATACACCTGTATCTATAAAATGGAAGTGAAATGGCCGACGTCATCTACAAATTTTCAAACTCACTACTTCACTGTGCACATGATTTTCTTTATTACCCCGTTCCAAATGATCCAATGAATAAAAAGCCCAGAGAAACAAGGATCAAACCTATTTTTAAAAAAAAATTATGAAATGAGATCATCTGCAATGGATTAACATGTTGAAGTGCTAAGAATCAAATTCCAAAAGTAGTTTACAAATAAGGCATGGCATTAATAATATCTGTAATTTGACCAGATGCTGATAGTTTATATGATGCCAGCTCTGACACCCCTTGTTCAAATGCTTTGTATTAAAATGTACATTCATTTTTACATGTACATGTATTTAGACTGATGTGTTTAACAATTTGGTTTGGGCGTGTTCTTTGGAGGGCAACTTACTGGAAGCATTGCATTAAAGAGATGAGTGATGAATGAAGCACCAGCATTGACAGACTCTTCTGCTATACATAGATTAGCTGTAGAATGACCTGCATAAAAGAGGAAAAGCAGAATAACTATATTGTCCCTCGAATTGTTACACCTGGGGGGTGTTTCACAAAGACTAAGATCGACTCTAAGTTGGACTTAACTATGGCAGGCCGTTCATGCCACTGTTTGCTCTCACCATTATGATCTTTGGATAATATTTTTTCCTTCAATAATGAATTATCAAAAAATTGTAAATTCTGTAGATTTGTGACCATGATTTGTATGACCCTTGAGAGACCAATGCCAGTAAATGGTGAGAGCAATCAGTGGCATGAATTGCCTACCATAGTTAAATCCAACTTAAAGTCGATCTTAGTCTTTTTGAAACACCCCCAGTTCAACATTGGTGCACGCTGATGAACAGAATCAATCAATCATTCTTTGATGGCATGTCTTCCTACTGATGCAAATGATGGGAATTTGCATACAATCATCACACTATGCTCATAATATTACATTGTTCTACTGCACTCTGCATTGAATGCACTCATGTTTGAGATGGATAACAGTATAACTGAAAAGATATGTATACTGCCGTTTGTACAACAACATCACAAAGAAAAATACCAATAAAATAACAAAATTTAATAATAACAATAATATCAACAACACGACAACAACACGACAACAACAATAAGAAGAATAAAATAATAATGAAAATAGGGATACTACTGTAATTATGAAAATAGCGATAATAATAATAATGAAATTAATTATAAGAATAACAGTAATAATCATACTTCTCATAATACTAACAATATAAATAATAACAACAAGAAAAATCAAAGCAATAACTGAGTGCCTTTGATTTACAAGTGACTAATCTAAGTGCCATACAGCATATCATTTCCAAGCAAATCATAGTGAAAGGCAAGTCGGCATGAACAGGAAAATTCGCTGCTCATATGGTAAATAAATCCAACCACACTGACATACAGCTTTAAACAGGTACCCATTTTACACCTGAGTAGAGAGAGAAGCAATGCAGTTTAGATGTCTTACTTAAAGAGTTAAGTGCCATACCAGGTCTTGAACCCATGACCCTCCCATCCAGTCCAGTGACCAAACCACTTAACTACAACATCTTGTCTGTTTGGAGCCAGAGGGCGTGAACTCCTATACTTCAACAGAGTTCACCATCCTGGCTCTGAAGACATGATTTCTACTCTCACCATCATCCTGCTACTCACCTACTGATACAGTAATGCCTCTCTTTACTAGCTCCTGCACTGCGGCCTTGGCGTTACTCAGCTCCGAGCTAGCGTTACTATGGCAACATCATCCAGATTGCTGTAGACATCAATGAGGTCCTGGGTGCCGTGAGAGAGGGGGTGGACCAGGTGCTGGGGATGTGCCCCTCTTTTCTCTATGCTGATGAAGGGCCCTTCTAAATGTAGACCTGGAAATGGGTGAAGGTTAAATATAAGTTCCATGGCCATGGGTTTATTTTTGAGAATAGCACTAATTCAAGACACTCTTTAAAAGCTTTTAACTTTGTCTTGCAATCATCAGAATAAAAAATAAAAAAAATAATAAAACCAAAAAAATAGCTACATTTATATTGCGCATATATTTATCCCAGGGGGCTGCTCAAGGTTCCTACAAAGTTCTATTATTACCTGGGCTTAAAGATACAGTTGAGTTCTGGTCATGCGATTGCATTGTCAAAGAAACGGTGAGGAATCGATCAGAAAATATGGTTGATCATCTAGCATATAAGTATTGGTGTGTACTGCAAGATTCTGGAATCATCAAAATGATAAGAAATTTGGCCCAGTCTTTGTAAAGTAACAAGCACTTTACACAAAAAGATGTATATGGGACTACAGAAACTTGTGGCATAAAAATCCGTCCCGATTTTTATGCTGTAACATGCCATATTTAGAATATGAAGGCATTTGAAGAGCAATGCTTTTCAGGGAACATTTTTAATCTGATGTTCTTCCACACTTGCATAATAACAATGATAATGCTCGCAAATTATTTTTCACCTCTTCCCAGAACTCAACCTTCTCTTTAAGCCCAGCTGCCCCCAAGGCACTACAAGCATTCCAGGCATGAATTCACACCAGGCACCCACTTACTACACCAGGATAGAGTGCGGGGAATGTAGATTAATGCCTTGCCAAAGAGAATAGCACTAACTTACAACATAATTTGAAACTTTTCTCTTGCACTCATGGAAACAGCCGGTAAGACTGATTTCGGTCTCCCTCTCTATCCATGTAACACAAACTTTAATAGTCTAAAAGCATAGGAATGCCGATTAGTGTCTTCTATTAAGGTATACATATGCATTAATACCCACACTTTCAATCCTTTACCTTATTCCAATGTCTTGCATAACTAGCTAAAACGTTTGAAAATGTACTACTAAAACGTGATGATGGGAGAAAAATATAAAGGACATAATATAAATGATGAGTTTTTCTCTCCAATGTAGTTCCTCAAGCTATCCACTTTAGCTATGACTTTCAGAAACTGGTTGTACGTTTTATGATGTAATAACTGCATTTTCATTTTTGACTCGATCTTGAGGCCTAAAATTTGAAAGTTGAAGTTGAAAACATTACTGCTTGATTGATAAAGAAAGCACAAACAAATTATTTAAAAAATTAATACTTAAATCATATGTAAAGCCTCGGTCACAAATGCCATTACGAACTGCTACGAACGCCGTACGAACGATTTTCAAACAATGGAAATTCGGGAAGACAATGGAAAAACAGTGAGATTCATACGAAATTATCGTTCGTATGGACCTTTGTGACCGTAGCATTAGTAAAAATTTTAAGAAAATGATTAAATCATACCTAATACACCTGCTCCTTGCTTTGACCCCTCTGTTTTGTGTATCTGTGGTATAATCTAAATTATAAGAAGTTATGAGGGGGACAAAAAAAAAAATCGAATTACCACATAGAAAACAAATTTCTCTTGAATGAGCAGGCCATATGTCAGCTTCAATATAATCTTACCAAGGAATAGTATTCATGATGATGATAATGATGATGATGATGATGACGATGACGATGACGATGACGATGACGATGACGATGATAGTGATGATGTTGATGATAATGGTGATGTTGAGTGTGACGCTGATGATGATAACGATGATGATCATGTCGAAGATGATAATTATAAGGGTAACAATGATGACGAGGAGATGGAGGATGATGATAATGATGATGAAGATATTGCTGATGTTTGAGATGGCAATATTATCATTATCATTATTATGATAATTATAATAATAATGATAACAATAATAATATTGATAATAATAATAATAACAATAATAAGAACATTATAATTTCCAAATAATGCAGTGCTTTTATAGCATATATATATACAATGTATAACTACCGTTTTGTCTCTATGTGCTTTAAAAAAAAGATATAACAGGAAACAAAGATGCTGTAATTGCCCGACCATAAATCAGTCAAAATGCAATGCAATGCTGATGATGATGATGAAGAGGGACAGGAGGATTATAAAGATGATTCTGTGTTGGTGATGATGATGAAAATATTGCTCATGGTAGAGATAACATTGTTATTATAATTATCAATAACCCTCTGCTGCTAATGATGATGTGTTGCATTTGAATATTCACAATCGAAGGCGAGGAATCCTTCTCCTTCAGTGATGGAAGTACTCACAAATATATACATCCACTAAAATATGCCCTCCTTTCTCCAACCCATTCTATCTTACCCCCATTCATACTACCCAAATTCATTGCATGGCTATACAATACGTAAATATTTTTGTTCTGGTCTGATCATCGTATGATGAAACGCATGTTTGTGCATCATTTTGAAAGGAAGCTTGATAAAGAACCAGGGTCATATTCTAGTTTGAACATTGTATCGACCAAAATCATAAAACTGGGCGGGGCTTATCATGAGAGCACACTGATAATTAGCCAGCTGTCATGTCAACTGACTTCTTCAAAACCAGTTTCATTTTTCTTTTCTTTTTTATACAATGTTGTGACCCAGTATGTACGCCTCTTCCACTATACAATGATTGTTTATACTACGTTTCTTTGAACAAGTTTCGTATAGATTGTGTGAAGTCTGAACAGGCCATTGGAATGTTAACCCACCTTTCTGTATGTATCTGGAGATGAAGTGATAAGGGTGGGGCAGAAAGAGGTGACCCCATGAGACAGGATACCTTGAGCGACCTTCTGGACTCCCTCCGACACAAGCTCTGGCTCAGAGGAAAAGTCATAACCAAAACCACCTGGTAAAAAGAAAAGGAAGATAAATCAAGGCTTGATTCTTAAACCTGCGCCTGGGACACATGGGCGCCCAAAATCAAAAGATCCAAAGATTTTGCAGTTTTTAAATAGGGATCTTGCACACAGATTGTAAAAAGGTAAATCCAGACCCCCTTTAAAAAAAAAGTTAGTGTGGAGCCCTGGATAAATACAAAGATGGATAGAGAGAGATTGAGAGCTTGAGAGAGAGAGAGAGAGAGAGAGAGAGAGAGAGAGAGGGAGAGGAGAGATTTACGATTGAAGAATAACTTATGTTTAATCTTTAGTTCTTAACAAGTAGAGCTTGAAGTTTTTTGATTTTTTTTTCTTCCAAATTTGTTTTAAATAAAAGTTTAATTCCTTCCCCATCAAAGGACTTACCAAAACTTTCATACCAAAATCTAAGTCACAAAGTTTATATGGCACAGGTAGATTTGCGATAGATTCAAGAAAATTAGTGCTGAAAGTCCTATCTCTCTAATTCATGCTAATGAGCCTTTATAGGAGGATGCAACTGCAAGTCATTTCCTGTACTTTTTTCTAGACTGGAAATAAAAGCTCAGGAAATCGAGTTTTGAGAGTTAGATAGAGCAGTGACTCTTGTAAAGCTTGCTTTTCAAGAGTTATCATTTGCGTTTAGTTTTTCCCATACTGTAGGGTTAGACATTTCATTTCCCTTACAGCCCTTCACCAAACCTTCTGGTCATCAACTTTCATCTGGATGAGGCCAGATGCTCACATATCTTCTTCTAGTGTTTCTATCCAGGTTTTGCAAGGTTTAACAAGACACTTTGCATTTATTCCATGACAAAATTCCCCTATTTTCTGAAGCTCAAACCGTTTTGGAAAAGTAGACCCTCTACTACAGAAATGCGAGCAGGGACATTAAACTAAGTAGAGCCCTTGATCTAAGTAACTACAGATTACTGCTCTCACCATTGATTTGCACATCAATGTAGCCAGGAACAATGATGGCATTCTGGCAATCTATCTGGTGATCAGCATAGCCTTTCTCCTCCCAAAAAAGCTTTCTTGGATTCAGGATCTCCCCATTTCTCACCCACAGGTCGTCTCGTATGATCTGACGCTGATGGAGGATGCGACAGTTTCTGAACTGGATGATAGGATGATGAGAAACTAAGCCATTGGAAGGCATCTTCAACATGCATTTGTGTACTGTATGAATTCACAAAGACAAATGAAGGAAAAAAAATGAAAGAGATTGAGTCTGAGAAAAAAAACATGGAATTTCAGAAAGTTTTATTCAGCTAGTGAGCCTTGTCAAGGCGCCCTTGTTATTGTAAAGTAATAAAAAATAACCTCTCACCAATATATATTTAAAACACCAATCATCCAAAAACCATTGCCAAACTCAATTAAATCCTCTCCTAAATCTCCAACATAAAAGTAGCAGAGCCCTAAGTCAATACAACTGACTCGGAAGAAGTCCAGTGCAGGTCTGACTGTCTTTTTTTGTAGGCTGCTATGCAGCATCATACTGAACATTTTTAAGCAAAGTATATTCAAATGAAATACATCATAAACCAATAGCAAAATAGGATTTAAGAATGACTGAATATTCAAAAGAAAAGGAGAAGAGAACCAATGATAAGTAACAAGTGGAAATACTTAATGCATTCACACAAGATTCATGAATAAAGAATGAAAAAAGAACAAAGGAACATACCACATACCAGTAACCAGGTTAGATGGAAGACTTGGTATGTAGAGGAGATGAATGGAGGAAGGAATTGGGTTGAGTAATTGAAGTAAATGAATGTGTAAGTGAATAAGCTAATGATGTGAAATGAATATGTATTGTATAGACTACCGGTATAGTAGTATAGATTAGAGAGAAGAGACTAGAGAAACAAATGAATAGTAACTGTAACAAATACAAGTATGGAATGACTCTAATTTTTATGAATCCACAAAGAAAAATGAAGAAAAAAAGGAGAGACATTGAGTCTGAGGAAAAAAAACGTGGAATTTCAGAAAGTTTTGTTCAGCTAGTGAGCCTTGAAGCCACCCTTGTTATGAAGTTGTCACTTGAATTGAATTGAATTGACGACTTGTAGTTGTAATTGTAAATTTGAAATTTGCAAAACCTAACAACTGAACTAGATCTAGACTCTAGATCTAAACAAGTAAAGACAGTTACTAAAGTTACTAGTTAGCACTTGGTGACTTGCACGTGCACTTACTGACTTAGCCTGCCCTTAGGTCTAATCAACAAGGGAAGGGAGAAAAGGAGGAATGAATGAAAACATGAAAATAACAGCAAAAACACAATTATGTTAAGTTTGTATGGAGGTAGACTATATGCAGTAAATTAAATCAAATTTAAAAAAAATGAAGAGGCGTGTTCATCTATACCAACATATATTTTAACTAGTGGGACCGTTATAGGGTCTAGAATTACTTTTTCTCTACCAAATCAATTTCAGATCATTCATGATTACCAAAGAAAATGACAATAATGAATTAAGTACAAAATGAAATTGCGAATTACGACTTTTGTCTCACCAAAGTGTGCTGTCTTTTCAAGATATCAGCATCAAAATTGAGAATATCGTTGGACTTTTTCGGTAACCGACTTTTTTCGTCCACCCACCTTAGTAGTCTTTATTCAAGTAAAGTATTATTCGAGAAAATAAAAATGACTTTATGAATGATAATGATATATGACAATAAAGATAATAATAATGATAAAGATGATGAGGATGATGATAATAATAATATCAATGATAAGAGTAAGAATAATAACAATAATAATAATAATAAATACAAAATTTAAAAGTTATTTTAATTATAATAGCAATAGCAATAATAATGATAATAATAATAATAATAATGATAATAATAATAATAATGATACCAATAATTATAATAATATGATGTTAATGATGATGATGATGATGATGATAATGATGATTGAAGAAGATAACGATGATGATGATAATACAAATAATGAAAATAATATCAATAAGGATTTGATAAAGATTATGAAAAAGAAGAAGAAAAAGAAGAAGAAAATTTCCTCCTTGAATCAAAGAGAAACCATTGTTCCTTCTTGAAAAAAATGGAATATGTATTTGTTTCCCATCGTTTCTTTTTTTTATATGTTAGGATTTTCTTCCAAGATCAGGTTTAGGCTTAGAAGTAGCTTTCATTTAGGGTACCATGCACCCAATGATAGATTTATTTTTGGAAAATTTGATTTTGTATTTATGCAAAGTTATATATTAGGATAACCAATACAATATCTGTACTTGATTTCCAACAGATTTAACGTTGGAAATCAAGTACAGAGTTGATTATTCACAACAAAATGAAAAGAAAAAAAAATGGAAATATTTCCATTTAGAAATGTAAACAAAGAGTATTGTTTCTTTGTTTAGATTCATGAACAGTTTTTCAACCACTTTCATTTTCTCACCCCTCCCCCCGCCAAAAAAAGTACATATTATAGTAGGGCACATTTAACATTAATTGGATAGGAAGACTAGGCCTTCACCCCATACTCAGGACTGTGGAAGCTGAAAGGATAAATCCACTCTCTTTCATTTGTTTTTATCCACTCTTGCATAGTAACACACACATAACATGAAATGATCACTACAATAACAGTGTCAGCAATTAAGATATAGGCAAATCCGATTTTATTCATTTCTGTTTTATCTACCTTGCAAGCCCATACAAGTACAGCAGACTATATAAATTTCTTAGGTTATTATCTATGTCAATGAAATACAATATATCTATTAGACTCTTAGCTTACTTAGCTACACATTGAACAGCTATAAATTTCTACAGATGAATACAGAGGAGACCGGATTAGTTTTCAGTTTAAAAAGCGGTGTGAAGAAATGTCAACATTTGGGATAAAATTACAACAATTTTCTTCAAGAATTCTTAGTTTTTGTATCTTTTATATGTTGAGAATGTATCATGTCATTTTTGATTGCTCAGGTTTCCAATCTTGAATAGGTCTTGGGTAGAACCCAAACCACTTTTGAAAAAATAAAAAATCCCATTACATTTAAGTAATACGCAAAAAATCATTTATTTACCCTTTGAATACTAATTTACAAATATTGATTATTTGCCAATAACAAAACAAATACTAATGATTTTTACTTCAAATGTTATTTACCATTCAGTATACTGTCTAGGAAAATATCATCAACATAAAGTAATGATGTAAAGACTGGACACGGCTTGATTTTCACTAGTTTTTCACAAGCATATGATTTCTTGTAAAATCTCAAAACACAAACCATTATATAATAATAACTCAAACTGAATAAAAACATATTTACTTTCTACAACCTGTCAATTAGAGCATAACAAAAGAAACTATAGCACAAGCAGCATGGAATAAAATGAATTCCTCTGATTTCAATACACATACAAGTTTCAGCAAAGGAATATGAAATAACTTGCATTATGTAGTTTTAAAATGAATAGTCACTCAAGTATTTTCGTAAATCCTAGGTAAAACAACATACCGGTAATCTGCACCACTTTCACACAGTGGAAACAAATTCTTTAAAGCTGATTAGTTTAAAGAGCTTTAAACTAATCAACCAATTTTGGTGCGGTCGTTTGAGATTCACTGCTCTCTAAACGCTCAGTAGGGCCCTACTGAGCGTTTAAAGAGCAGTGTCCGCCCAGTTAAGGACGTATATCCGTTCACACATAAAATGTCTTGCTCTCTAGATACAGACTACGTATCTGCAGCCTGCTCTGACCGACGTATAGATTGCGAGTTCGTATCTGTCCGAACATCGTATAAACGACGTTCAAAAAGGGAAAATTTACTTTAAAGCTGTTTAGTTAAACAGCTTTAAACTGATCAGCTCTAGATACAATGAATTTTACCCCTGTGTGAAAAGGCTGCATGTCTAGTAACATGTAATAACATGAAAAGTGGTAGTAAAGTTTGAGCAAAACAAATTCATTTCATAATCCCAGTGAGATTACTTCGGTCTAGTAGCACCACAAATAAACATAGAAAAATCATAATTCAATTTATGCTATACAATTGCATTTCACAGTGTACATAAATAACTACTATAACATCATCCTGAAAAGTATCTTAAAGTCAAACCTGCTTTAACAACCACCTGTATAGAAAACCATCCGTCTATAAAGACCACATTTTGCATTTCCCTTGAAAATCGGTTCTCGCTGAAACCTGTACTCAAGTAACCTGTGCATAAAGACCATCTGTCTATAATGACCATTTTTCATGTCTCCTTCAAGCAGTCTTTTTCATTGTATAAAAGTGTCTGGTGGTAAACAAATGGAACATTTGCAGCAGTTAGTATTAACATTAAGTATTTACTCTATCCGTATTGAATTCTCCCATTCCTCTACGCTTTATAAAGGAACCATCCATTTCCTGTATGGGTTAATAAAAATGCAATGTTCATTGAAGATTTCAGGAATTGCAATACGTTATTCAGCCCCTTGTAATGGAATTAAGTGTTTATTTTATTTTTTTCAAGGTCCTTTTAAATATCACAGACAGAGCATAATTTGGTCCCTTTACATTATTTGGGGTGTCCAGGAACAAATCTAAAACTAGTCCTCTTTCACACAAGAGCAATCTTTGAATAATCATACATGATCAATCTTTGCCATGCTGAATGTAATTTAAGTATAATTACAATTGTAGCTAGAGTAATCGATAACTTCAAGTTGAAACATGGCCGAATAATAACAAAGAGGATACACTGTACTACATACTTTAATTAAACAACATAAGGACTGCGGCTGTAGCACTATTCAAAACACAACATAATCTTCAGGAATAACAACAATAACGTAAGAGGGAATGTCAGTCACAGCAAGATTAATACAAAAATGATTTCTCTGTAAACTTTTAAGTTTACACGTAAAACAGTTTGCCATACTAACATATAAAAAGTAATATTCACATATAAATAAGTGTTGCTCCACATTTAAAGCATCCATTTACACTATGTACATAATTATAGATACAGCTTTTGTGATGAAAAATCAAAATAATTCAGCTTTTGAAATAATTCATCAATTCTAAGATACAAGATCATCACAATGAAAAGAGAACATCACTGATTGCAGGCCCTTGCAAAAATCACTGTTTATCAGATTTTAACCATTGTCAATATTTATATGTCTATAATAGTAAAGTAGTAATGAATTTTGGGTGGGGGGAGGCTAGCAGCCTTCCTCCTTTAAAAAAAAACAAAAACAAATGGTCATGAAGGAAAATGCAATTTGAGAGAAAAAGAGTTGTTTCCGTTAGACCCAGCCACTTAGAATCAGCTACCACCCCACTGCAGTTAAAAGCATTGAGAGGGTGCACTACCACATAGTGGTTCATTTCAGACTTTCAATTAAAAAATTGTCCGTATTCTACAAATTCAATTAAACCTGTGTAGGATCAAGTTCGACAAAGGAAAAATTCGACCTCAGACTAACTTTCTTTGTTAAACCCCATTTTGAACAAGACCTTAACAAGCCCTGAGTCGGGTTTAATTCTAGTAGAATATGGGCCTGTGAGTGCACCCACGTGTTGTAAATGTGTATCTGTTATACATAAATTCCTTTGGCTTTGTCAATTAGAATTTTAAAAGCAGCCATGCTTCAGCCAAGGTAATTTTGAAGGAGTCAAGATTGTCACTGCATGAAGAAAATGACCAATATTAACTAATTTAAGAAGCCATTTCATGTTATAAATAATGTGCTACTTTCTGATATCATCATCACTGCAGATGCCTTGGTTTGGTTAAATATGTTCCAATAAATTGACTGTTTTCATTTTTATTCAAACAATCAATTAATTAATCATTGTATCAAATTAGACAATGGAAAATCTATCGACCCATAACAGTTGGCACACACACACACACATTAAAAAAAAATTGTAACAGCTTCTTTACAAACATATGTTTTGTATACAATTATCTCTACTACATTATTTTGAACACGAGGCAGGCTTTACGATACACATTCTTGTACATATTGATATTTACCATGCATAATTCATTAGCAACATGCATATTAAAACAATGCAATCAAACGTAAAATTACTGAATCTAGCAAGGCTCTAACAATCAATTTGACTTACTTCTAAATTAATTCTGTTTTTAGTCATTCCTTTTACCTATTCCTTGTTGCGTCCATAAAAACGTTTCGCTGAGCATATAAAACTGTTATTTTCTATTAGTTTAGAGTGTTAATCTGTTGTACAACAATGTATTGGTAAGTACAGAATATATCATTTATATAAGTAATGCTTAACTGGTAACATGGCAAGATAAAAACTTATATATATAGCAACTGGTTATGGTAGCCTGTAAGATTAAATACTCCTACATTATTTTAAATATCATGTTATGTAGTACCCGCTATGCCGTTCTATTGCAAGAGAATGTTTTTTTTTTGCTAATCACTTATTCCTTACAGATCAACTACATTTTGTATGCAATATCTATTTATCTACCACTGGGAAAACACCAAAATTAATGGTAAAGATAGATGTATACTAATGAGAAAATGAAAGATTATATAGTTGGGTGAAGGATACTTCTCAAAAAAACTATCATACTAGAAATATCTGCAGTTCTAATTTTCGTCTTGTAGTATTTTTCTACTCATTTATTCAAATATTACTCAGTATACACTTATTGCTGAAAATATAACTTATGCCATCAAATCCATAAGATAAATGCACCAAAAATGAAACAATAGTGTAGAAGATATTAAATACAACTTGACAATTTGCTTTTCCTCTATTTGACACCTTCATTCACACAAGTCCATTTTGCGAAAGGCAAAAAACCTAAACATCAATGCTCCAAAGAAAGTCATAATTTTCCTTTAGTCATTTCTATAGAAGCGGATTTATAAAAGTTATTTTACAACTATTTCTAGATCATTAAAAAACACAGGAATATTCAAACCTTTGTGAGTTTGTGCTATTTTTACTGTAGATATTATTTTCCATTTTTAGTGGGGAAAAGTTATTTACCCATTGAAACACAAAAGAGGTAAACAAAAAAATTGCCAAGTACAAATCGACTTCTAATTTAAAGTCCATAGAAGTGTAGTTCCGAATAAGTAAAAACAAATCTCTTAATTTTAGGTTTAATTCTTTGGTCCCAGTTGATTCAACTTCTGCTAGTTTGACTGTATCAGTACAGTTTTTTTTAACACACTTTAATAGCCTGCATACATGTAAGCCTCTTACAATATTGTACGATTGACAATAGTACATTGTTAATTGATGAATGAATAATAACTTGGGTGCATTTGTTTTCATATATTGAAGTACAGTTTTCCAAAACAGCTTCAAATACCTTGAAATACACATTTTAAACTCATCAAACTCTTCTACAGTCATTTTAATGTTTTGGCTGAGGTTACTTTTTTTTTAACCAACATGCAATATACATGTACATTATATTTCAATCTTTCTTTTAAAAACACAATGCAAGAGTAGTGTCTATAGTCTTTCTTGTTTTAAAGGAAGAAAGTTCCAAAGCATAAAAGGAGAACAACCCCAAAAAAAAAAAAAAAAAAAATTATTATAAATGTTTGTTACATACATGTATATTATAAAGAGGCAGAGCACGATATTTGCCGGATCATTAACACCTAGCACATATGCATCTACATGTACATGTAGTCTAATATCGTAATTTAATTTCATGGTAATGAATACCCAAATATCAAACACTGGTTCTTGCTATTGATATTTACAAGCTATAGTACAATAAACAGTCATTGAAAAATGAAGACACATAAAGATTAAATGACATTTCTAGAAATGCAACAATTCATAATTTCCATTTTCCTTCAAATGAACTAGTGAGAACTCATGCATAGAATTTAGACAAAATGGTTGGCAGACATTTCCTAATGGGCAACTGATACATTACAAAGAAATTCAAAGGGGAGTCATAATCATGGCTATGAAAAAAACTGGATCTTAATATTTTTTTGCGCAATTACTATCCTAATTTTCAGCACAACAGACAAAACTTTACTCAAAGTCTATAGCCCAAATGAGTTGTTTAATCACAATCGCCTGCCATACTGTATATATGACATTATTTTTGATTTACAGTATATCTTCTTTCAAAGAGGTTGTCAAATGTTTTCTAAATGTGGACTGTTATAGTCATTAGATTGTTCTATAAAATATAGCTCTCATTAAATATGTCTATGTTTTCAATTTAAAAAAAAAATTGTGTAACCAAATATTACACAAGTACACCCAATGTACAGTCAAACCTGTCTTAGTGGACACCTCTCTATAAAGGCCACCCTTGAGAGAAAATCTTTGTAGAACCTGTCTAGGAAGGCCACCTGTTTCTACAGTGACCACTTTTTCTGTTTCCATTGGGTGGCCTTAATAGACAGGTTTGACTGTGTATCCTTCCCAATTCACATGTAGCAGTAAGTTCCCTATAAAGATTGTTAGAACCAGAAATTCCTCAGAGGATTGCAAATTAAAGTTATACTGAGTTTGTAAATCCTGAATAATCTCCTGAAGCAATGTGATCTATATCATTTACCGGTATACTGTTTCCTCGATGGATTTCCCATCAATTCTTGAGGATTAATTGCCCGTTCTAAATTACAGAGACACACACCATCAAGAAATGTTGCAAAAATGTTTTGAACAATAAAAAAGAATTAGCGGTACTGGGAATTCCTTGAATAACAATAGAGTGTATCTACAAAGATTCTTTAAATTCAGAAGAATACATCAAGACTATATAGTAATTTTTGAACATTTTGAAGTTAACTTCCACATTTGCATACAACATACATATTATGGATCAAGACATTTCAGAAAGAGGAAGAATCACATTTCTTTTAAAGTCAACACATGTTTGTTCCTTTTTTTAGAGAGATGTTAAGAGCAAAAATGACAAAGAAATCAGTGAAAAGGAGAAATATACTGCAGTTATAATATGCAACACATTCTCACTCAGTACCTACATGAATGATATCACACAAATGAAGAACACCTTAGTCATGAAACATGTACTCGTCTCAAGTAAGCCATTGCACACAGGTCAGACACCATATTATCTGATGAGATGTTGACTTGAGAAGGCAGCAGACTATCTCACTTGTCCGACTTCTTGCCTTTGCCCCCTGACCTGGTATGGAAGAAAAGAATAAGAGGGAAAAACAAATGCTAAGAAATTCATCAAGAATGTTTACGCTCCAGAAAAAACAAGGCACGAGACCGCAAATACACTGAATTGATACAACACATACTGAATACATATCCCCATTCAATATAACATATTCAACTCCAAATTAAGAATTTCCCTCGTAAAAACAAATATTTAAACCTTGGCATCTGGTATCACTCAAAAATTATTTTGTTGGTTCATTTATTTTGTCACATTAGTAATAGTAATTAAACGTTTTTTTGTATAGCGCATTTTCACATAGGCAACATTGCATGTCTCTATGCGCTTTACAGATTACAGAAGCAGTGGAAATGGTGCACTGGGTTCATAATTTATTTTCAGATTCCCGAGTACCCAACGCTAACTTACTTCTTCTTGTTTTTTGGCGATGTTGACTGGAACATGCTGGAGGCTGACATGAGGTTCTCAATGTACTGGCCTAGAACCTGGTTCTCTGATTTCAGCTTCAAGTTTTCTTCTTTCACTTTGTCTACTCGGAGAGAGAGATCTGCAAATCAAAGCATTAAAAAAAGTCAGGTTAATCTCATGTTAAGGTTTGGTGAGGCCCCAGAAACTTATCATCATATTTATTTGACTTTAGTCGAACAAGGGAAACGCTCTTGGCGGTCTCGCCTGCATTACGCAATTCGATATGATGAAAAATTGAGGTTGGGACATTATTCATTGGCAGGGTGGCCCATTAACCAGGCCCCCAAATATGAAATCCTCTGAATATAATCAGCATTTTGAAGTGAATATTGACTAAGAATCATCAGAAGAATTATTTACTATTATTTGTACCAAGATTGATATCTTACATGATAATATGATATATAAGCTAATAACAAAAATTGATTTATTGATTCTCATATTAAGTTGTGAAAACATAATCCAAGTCTACTGACCTAAAATGACCTTTGACCTTGTCTTTGTGACCGAATTTGTGTCATGTGATTTGTGATACTTGATAACCCTTGGGAGTTGGGTACAAGTTTCATGGAATTTGAACAAACACTTTTGAAATTATGCTGAAAATTCAAAATCTTGATGCTGATGTCACAACAAAGTCTAAGTTTGCAGACCTGAAATAACATTTGACCTTGACTTTCTCACTTTAAAAGACTAATCACATGATTGGTGATACTTGATAACCCTTAATGGAAAAGGAATGTATACTTTCAAAATTATAATAAAAATTCAAAATCTTAACCTTTGGTTAAGTTTTGATGTTGATGCCACAACATAGCCTAGGTTTGTTGACCGGAAATGACCTTTGACCTTGACTTAATGACCTGAAACTCTTCTCACATGATTGGGGATACTTGATAACTTTAGTCTACGTTTCATTGAATAAGAGCTTATACTTTCAAAATTATATTATGATGATGCCACAACATAGTCTAAGTGCAATTTCTTTCAAAATTACATTAAAAATTGAAAAACTTAAAGGGATGGTTGAGTTTTGTTGCAGAGGGTGCTACACAAAATAATTTGTTGTGAGATAATGAAAAACTGAGTGTCAAATTTGAAAGAACATACAATTTAAATGACAAAATCATCTTTGGTTGATCAAAATCGGTTCAGAGACGGCTGAAATATCCATAAATATAACAACTTTTATATCCTGCATCAAAAATTTATTGGTTTTTGATTGGTTAAGAGCTTGTCACTTGACCAGAAATATTTCAACTATTTTCATGTTGCTCTGAAAAAGTACTATTTGGGAGTAGAAGTACTATATACTATATGAGAGTACTATTTGGGGTTGACATTTTATTTTATTTTTTATTTTTTCGATCTGAAAATTTTATTATTATTTTTTTTTAATCTTATAATTTTTTTATATATTTTTTTTTTTTTTTAAATAAAAATTGTAATTTTTCAAAATTTTCCCAAAACTATACATTTTTTTTTTTTTTTTTTAAGTTACATTTTTGATGCAGGATATATAACAAATATACCATGCCTTCTTTTTGAGGTACTGGTTAAAACTATGGGCCTCGGTGATTCCAAAAGTACCATTTGCTTCGGGGCTGTGCCCCTCAGCAAATAGTACTATTGGAGTCACCTCTTGCGCATAGTTTTAACCAGAACCTCCCAAGACAGTGTATATTTGTATACTAATATTTGTGGTGGTACCATAGAGCTATTCGATAATTTGAACCAGCCGTTGAAAAAACGAGATAGCGCCTTATACGTTTTATTCCAGCCAATGCCGATGTTGGCTTTTTCGTGTTGGTTATAATACGCACACAACCAGCCGGCCCGTGTATTGTTATTATTAATTAACGGTCACCGTATTTCTTTGAAAGTGGAGCTGAACTGGTATGATCGTATTGGCCAAATTTCACACATTTTGGGGTCTAAAATTACCTTCATAGCAATTTTAGGTTCTAAAAGAGCACTAGAAATGTCATAATTAAGAATAAGAGCAATATAACCATGCACTTTGAAGGCATTTGCAGTTTTAAACAAGAACTCAACTACGGTATCCCTTTAACATTAGGTTAAGTTTGTGATGTTGACGCCGCCGCCGCCGGAAAAGCGGTGCCAATGTCTCGCTTTTTGCTACGCAGGCGAGACAAAAATAGCAAGATACTAATAATCTTAACTGCTCGTGACCAGCTCTGAATTATATTTCCTCTTCATACACAACACTAAAGAAATGAGAGGTGACATATAATTCATACTCAGCCCTGATCCTGTGTATAGATTCTCATGTGCAACAGACGTGTAAAACATATGTATGGTCTAAAGCTGTCCCCCAACAATTTTGTAAATCTCTTTCCCTTCTTCCTTCTAAGCTTCAAACATTATTCCCTCGCTTTGTACGAGTTCCCGAAACCCCATCTTATCATATAAATTAATGTTAAGCCCTTCTGTATTTACATGTACTTTGCTTGTACTACATACATGTACATCACGGCTCAGACTGTAGCAGGGTCATGTGCACATACATGTAAACCCCAAAATATTCACACCAAGCCCCAAAATGTCCAAATTTAAACAGGGGCCAATGCATCCAGAGCCCCACATGAAATTTTTGTTGTGGAACCTTGATTACATGTACATAACAGATTTCCATTTACCATCTAGAGTATTCTGTAGTTCCAGGACCTGACATATTAGCCTAGCCTTCTCCTCAGCATCTTCCCCATCGTCTGTGGAGCAATCGTTGGCTCGGTTGACATCTGTGGGAAGGGTAGTGGAGTCTGCGAAGAAAAACAAAGCAGAAACTTTCTTGAAGAATTTCTGAAAGAATTTAATATCATACAAGTTTCTTTAGCACTGGCCCAAAAATAACCACTTTGGTAAAAATAGTACAAAACCAAATTAACCAATGTAACTGATAATGATTAAGGTGCTTTTTAATCAACAGTTATTACTTTTAAAAATCTGTCACAAACTGGTCTAGATTCACAATATTTATTCCAAAAGTTCAATACACACACAAGTGCACGCACACACGTCATTACAATATAATTTTGATATTTCTGCCACATTGACATGACCGTGTATCTAGTAGGCCTACACTCTTTAACATGATTTTGTTTTATTTTGTTTTGTCTTTATTTTATTTCATTTTTTGTTCGTTTTTTTTTGTCATTCTTCATTGGACATTGAAGGCATTTTTCTAATGTTCACTGTGAAATACATCGGAACCACAAATTATTCTGGTAGATTTACATGGAAATTTTAGTTATTCTATGATGGAAATTTACATGTACATGTATGAGGTCTACACACTTAAAGGGAAAGGGAAAGAGAAGACACGATACTAAAATTAACCAGCATGCGAATGAAATATGACAGATGAAAATAAAGTGAAAGAGTAGGATGGCTGATGGATTACAAAAATTGCAAAGTGAATTTCCACAAGTTGTGAACATTTATTAGAGTCTACCGGTACTATTGCAATTTTTGTAATCAATTTTTTGGGGAAGGCGCATCCATTCTGCTACGGTTGGACTTCATGCGTTGTAGGAGTGGGTATAAATAATCAACAATTATTGGTCAGAATTTCAGTATGTTGCACGTGATCCATCTCTCTTGTGCCCTCAAAGTTTTTTTGTCTGTTAAGCGACCAGAAGACCAACGTCTACTGTTGATGTTGATGTTGATGGTGATGTTTAACAAAATAAACCATCAGTTTATTTTTGTAATAACTCTGCTCTTTTTTTCTCTTCTTTTTCTTAAATCTCTTGGGATATGTATTTATAAACACAAGACACAGGTCTGCTTCTGAAGCAGTGCACATGGTACAGGGTTATTCAGTTATTGCTGTGCATTTTAAATCTATCAGAAAAAAATAGAATGATTAGGCCTAGTACTAGTACTAGACCCTAGTTTACCAATTTAAAGTACAATCATGACCTATAAACTGTATACTAGAATTCTGATATCCTTCTCCTTCACACTCATCATGACAACAATATGCACTCCAGACACTCCTACTACTAGGCAATTAACACAACACAAAAGTGAGTCAAGAATAGATGACAAGAGTCCATGGCAAATTGATGCTCGCATAGATCGCATGCAGCATGCAGCATGCAGTGCAGTGATGCATCATGCAATTGCAACATCTTATTTCATCTCATCTGTGAATGACATCATCATAATCAACTTGAACTGTACTCACCGTTATCCTCTTTTGTCATATTAGACATTGCTTGATCAACATAAACGAGAGTGATAAAGTTTTTCCTTCTTTAGAAAGGAGCCAATCGAGATATTTAATGAAGATTTCTTCGCTCTAAGTTCTAAAATCCTCCAGGCGATCACAGCATCTGATGCAGTTCGTGTACTACCATAGGCATTTGCACAGTGTTGAATGCGGACACGCCTTTGCATGCGATTTGCACGTAATAACACGTCGACGGCATCCAATCACAACTTGCGCGATCTAGATTATCATCCACCGAACATTGTCAAAAAACCTTATATAATTTGAAGTATCACCACTAAAAATCCTATTAGATTATTGATTTACAGAAAGTCACATATGGTTTCCACAGCTAAAATATCGCCTGGTTACGGCAAACATACTATTTGTGGCCCGTTTTTTCCTCGGCCCTCGGTCTCCTTTTTCTTTTTCTCAGCTGCTGACTGGAAAGATTAAATGTATTGTAACGTAGAGGGCCGCGTATTCACGACTTTGTGTTTTCTCCGACTTTTTCGACGTTTTTTTAAACTGGACGATGCAACTTCGACCTAATTTCTGTGTCACCAATATCATCGTTACACAATCCGTTATGGTAAATGCTTCCATCATTATCAACACCATTGGTCTCACAACCGGCGTCATCAACTACATCGTTATAATACCATCATCATCACCATGCACTGTCATCGTCATCATCATTATAACAACGAACATCATCTAATTCATCACCATCATCGTTTATATCATCATCACCACAAACCATCATCTTCATCACCATCATCATTTTCATCATCTCCGCAATTTGCAAGAGAATCGAAGAAAGCAAAAGAAGCGACAAAAACAACCTCAGCAATATTAATGCAGATTTGTGCATGGCATTAGTTTATTTCTACGTATGTTTTACCTATCAGGTTAATCCGCAGACATCTTTGAATTGATAAGATTTTTTTTATTGCAAAGCAAGTAAAACTAGGTTCAGTGCTAATCTGGATTTTATTTGATTTATTTGTCAAGTACTATAACATATTAAATTCATGAGAAAATTATAACGGTAACAAGAATATGTTATATTGGAAGGATAACCCAGTTAAGCTGCATATTCCCCCCCCCCCTTTCAAATCTGGTTTTATAATGTAGGCCCTATGTAGATTTTACACTGTGTAAACTTTACATTAAAATTACACATTAAGCCCGAGACTGATGCCGTTGCCACGGCAACAGCACTTAATTGGCCATGCAAGATGTAGGCAATGGAGTAGAACACCTGAAATCATCATATAGCAACACAATGGTGACACTGTTTGGTGGAATTTAGATTAACTAATTTTGATATTTATATTCAATATTTCATGAAATGACAATAAATTTAAATGGAGAAACCCAGGGGTCTCAGTCATGTAGAAATACTGCAGTGTGTCAGCATGCGTTACCACAGCTTTTTCAGACACCCCCTAAACGAGGATTTCTTCTGAAGTCAATATACACCCTAAATGAGGATTATCTATACTCGTGGTTTTTTCCCGAATTCACACACTAAACGGGTATTTCACAAAAGTGTAATCCTAAACAAGGCAAGTATTGTAAAATTGTAACCCCAGTTGAGCATTTTGAAGTGCGATAGGCAGGGTTGGGCGGTAAATACCGGTGGCGGTAATTACCGGCGGTAAATACCGGTAAATACTGTCCGGTAAATATGTAAAAAACGGGAAATGTGATTTTAATTCTCTATTTATTAATAATTTTACTTGTTTTTAGCCTCAACAACTGAAAATATTGTTCTGAAATAATTAGCAGCACAACACTCATAGTAGAAACACACAACTGACAGATTTATAAAATCCACACTGCATATACATTTACATGTACACACCCACCCACACATACATGTACAACACACATACACAAACTAAAATTTATTTCTCCAGGGGTTAAACTTTTTACATGTATCTCATTACAATATGATTTTTGTTTTCAATTGTGAATAAAGCTCAGAATATGAATTATATTCTACTGTATGTAAGGGTTATTTGTAACAATAGTGTATCAATGAAGATTTTGTATACATGTGTACAAAAGCAAAAAAATAAAAAAAATAAAAAGGCATAAATTATACAAATATAGAGAAAGGTGAAAAGAGGTGTCAAAATTTGTCTCCTTTAACAAATATAAAATGTATACAACAACAGCACTATTGCCATACTTTAGCAACTGATTGTTTCAATGGAACTGTAAAATAAATAACATGTACAGTTTTTCATATTCAGAGGTATCTTCCTGAATCCTTTTCCTTCTTTGGGATTATTCTCTTTTACACCAATGATTTTTGTAATATACTTTGTGCTTATTAATCTTCATTAAAAGCACATGGTTTTTGAAGCACATGGCATTTTGTTCATATGCTAATTAATAGGTATTCATGAATATGGTAATTAGCAACTGACTTAATGAAGAACATCATATCTAGATTAGGTGTATATTTGGGATCTTTTCCCTGTATTTTTTTTCAGCATTTCATAATAACAGATAGACAAAGACACGAACAAACACACACAAGCACACGCGCACACACACAAATAGTACACACACAGAGCAACCATATACTCACCACCATTGTTATTATGTTCGAAATTGGACAATCCCTATGAACAAGTGAGTGGAAAAATATATTTCCCGGTAAAAAGCGGTAAATACCGGTAAATACCGCTTATTTCCCGGCGTCCGGGAAATAAGCCTCCGAAGCGGGAAATATGCCAACCCTGGCGATAGGGATTACCATTTAAGTTGTTGACAACGTAAAATAAATCAAATTGCGCTTCTGATGTAAAATACACAATGTAAACATTTATTTCAATAGAGAAGCAATGACATCAACCTGTATACACTTCCAAATGGGTTTAATACACAGCCACCATAAGTCCTTTCTTTGAAAAAAAAAAATTACACTTCAAATTTGAACTAATTTATATAAAGTACAGTGTCAACAAAAAGACAATGAACAGTTATTATTCTACTATCAAGGCATCAATCCGAGTTTGAGCATGGGGGGGGGACACAATTACATGTCACTCTCTCTCTCTAGTTATTCTGTTTCAAGGCATGTACTTTCATTGGTGACCGGTTCATTTATTGCCTGTTTTATCTTTGACATTTTATTACATTTTTAGAGAAAGAAGACGATTCGTTGTACCGTTCTCGATTCTTAATCTTTGTCTGAATTCAGTTTCCCACCTCCCGCGCGAAGCGCGTAAGTTTTGACGTTTCATTAAATTATTAGAGAAAGAAGACGATTCATTGTACCGTTCTCGACTCTTAATCCTTGTTTGAATTCAGCCCCCTCCCGCGCGAAGCGCGGAAGCTTTGGCGTTTCATTAAATTATTTAAAAAAGAAGACGATTCGTTGTACGTACGTTCTGGACTCTTAATCTTTGTAATTCGATTCAGTTTCCCCTCTCCCGCGCGAAGCGCGGAAGCTTTGACGTTTCATTAAATTATTTTAAAAAGAAGATTATTCGTTGTACGTAGGTTCTTGACTCTTAATCTTTGTTTGATTCAGTTTCCCCCTCCCGTGCGAAGCGCGGAAGCTTTGACGTTTCATTAAATTATTTAAAAAAGAAGACGATTCGTTGTACCGTTCTCGACTCTTAATTAATCCTTGTTTGAATTCAGTCCCCCTCCCCCCCCCCCTCACGCGCGAAGCCCGGAAGCTTTGACGTTTCATTAAATTATTTTAAAAAGAAGACGATTCGTTGCACCCTTCTTGACTCTTAATCTTTGTTTGAATTCAGTTTCCCCCTCCCGCGTGAAGCGCGGAAGCTGTGACGTTACATTTAATAATTAGAGAAAGAAGATGATTCGTTCTACCGTTCTCGACTCTTAATCCTTGTTTGAATTCAGTTTCCACCTAAGCTGTGACGTTTCATTAAATTATTAGAGAAAGAAGACAATTCATTGTACCGTTCTCGACTCTTAATCCTTGTTTGAATTCAGTTTCCACCTAAGCTGTGACGTTTCATTAAATTATTAGAGAAAGAAGACAATTCATTGTACCGTTCTCGACTCTTAATCCTTGTTTCAATTCACCCCCCCCTTCCCGCTTGTAGCGCAGAAGCTTTGACGTTTCATTAAATTATTTAAAGATCAGGTTCATTGATTTTAAAAACTCACTTTATTGTCATTATTGCAAAGGTAACACTTTGATTTGACAAGGTTATCAAAATTCCATGCTCGGAAACATTTGAAGTAATGATTATTATGAATTACAAAACTCTTAAATACAGTCCCGACATAGCACCTGAAATGCTCTCCGATCGCTGCTGAGATGTGTGACGTCACATGTTGAACATGATTTGCACAAGCAGACGATGTCCCATGACATCTCACACATTTTCAGTGCCTGTTTCGTCGTCTTCTCTTCAGTTATTTCTCTTACTTCACTACCGTCAGGCTAAATGTTTAATCTATTGCCTCACTCTAAACCCCCGCATGGTATTATTTTGATGAAAAATGCAGCGATAAAAATAAAGGAATCCGTCGCTTGTAAACAAAATAAGACGCCATTGTATTTTCAGCTGCATACACCGCGGTATGTTCGGCGTTTCAAGAGGAACAAATGCGTCCATGCTTTCATTCCAGGGGTTTTAAATTTGAAAGTGTGGTTTCTTTGATTGTTCATTAACCCCTATCCTGTGTATTTACAAACAAAAGAATTTAGTTATCAGAATCGGGATCATATCCCTTTTGAATGGTGTAAAATTCCATCACATTTATATACACTAAACTCATTATAATTTGAGAAATAATAGCATTGCAATTATGTTCATTCTTTATGGGATGTCGTCTGCTTGGGCAGGATTGGTTCATATTGTGACGGCATTAAAACATCGTTATTTTTCTGGCGAATCTCTCGCATATCCCAGATGCTATGGAGGTGGTTTTATTTGTATTTTTATAAATCATCCGATTTGTAGTTGACCTACAACTTGTACGATGGCCATCTATTAGCTTACCAGTTTCTAGTAATATGTTATTTACCATATTTGTGATTTTCTTTGAACCCGCCCTTTAAAAAAGAAGACGATTCGTTGTACCGTTCTTGACTCTTAATCCTTGTCTGAATTCAGTTTCCACCCTCTCGCGCGTAGCGCGGAAGCTTTGACGTTTCATTAAATTATTAGAGAACGAAGATGGTTCGTTGTACCGTTCTCGACTCTTAATCCCTGCTTGAATTCAGCTAGTTTCCCCTCTCCCATGCGAAGCGCGGAGGCTTTGACGTTTCATTAAATTATTTTAAAAAGAAGATTATTCGTTGTACGTAGGTTCTTGACTCTTAATCTTTGTTTGATTCAGTTTTCCCCCTCCCGTGCGAAGCGCGGAAGCTTTGACGTTTCATTAAATTATTTAAAAAAGAAGACGATTCGTTGTACGTACGTTCTCGAATCTTAATCTTTGTTTGATTCAGTTTCCCCCTTCCCGCGCGAAGCGCGGAAGCTTTGACGTTTCATTAAATTATTTTTAAAAAGAAGACGATTCGTTGTACCGTTCTCGACTCTTAATCCCTGTTTCATGAAATTTTTAGAGAAAGAAGACGTTTCGTAGTACCGTTCTCGACTATTAATCCTTGTTTGAATAATCTTCCCACCTCCCGTGCGAAGCGCGGAACCTGTGACGTTTCATTAATTTTGATTATCAGAGAAAGAAGACGATTCGTTGTCAACACAGAGAGAAAGAAAAAAAAAAAGATTTTATCCCCAAATCGTAGGGGGGACATTTCACCACCTGAAAATTCATGGGGGGACGCGTCCCCCCGTCCCCTCTGGGATTGACGCCCCTGCAATCAGTAGAGCAATTTCAATTCGAAGTCGGGATCTAGAAAAATACCCCGAAACGCGGACAGCAGGATTTTGAAAAATGGACGTTTTTTACTGAACCCTTAACGCGGCATGCACCGCACGGACCGCGTCCAATCTATAAAAAAAACACACCCCTTGGGTGGAAATCGCTAAGGCGCACTAATTTCCTTCTTTTTTTTGCTCAACGGGGAGGGGGTTAGTGACCACTATTTTTTCTCAGCACCCCTTGAGCACAATTTTTTTTGTTTTTTTTGTTTTTTTTGCCAGAGGAGGGGGCCCGTCTTATTTTATAAAACAAAAACAAGGTGTTTTATCCCTTTTTTTGGCCATGCAGGGGAGGGGGCTCGCCACTGCCTATGGTTACATCACCATTATAATAAATGCATGTATAACATTCCATCATTGACGTAATGACGTTTCATTGAGATGAAATATGCTAATCTTGGTAAAGAGCCAGTATAAAGTATACCCCCTCTCCTATTTACACACGTCCCATTCAATGGGATTTATACTCATATTTCAGAACATGTATATCATCGAGTAAGGAGGATAGTAGATGTAAAACATAAAGTAATTTGTTGTGCTTTATCATGAAAAGTCCTAGACCTTGTGGGCTTTAAGCATGATTGCAAACTAACGACTGAAGTAACTGTTTGTCAGTGATACCCTACGAGCACCCTTGTCGTTTTGAATGGAAGAGCACCATGCATGAAGTCTATTGAGAAATTAATGTGAGTAAAAACATCTATGCTTGTTTTAATGAGATCTTCCACTATATATCCTGACAAATCCTAGACCTTGTGGGCTTTAAGCATGATCGCAAACTAACGACTGAGGTAATTACTGTTTGTCAGTGATACCCTATACGAGCACCCTTGTCGTTTTGAATGGAAGAGCACCATGCAGTCTATTGAGAAATTAATGTATTAAAGTGAAAACATCTATGCTTGTTTTAACCTGATCTTCCACAAATATATATTTATATCATAAATCGGTAAGTCAACAAGGAACTTTCTTTGCTTTTCTTTTCAAAGGAATGGATATAAAGTAAAGTGTTGAAATGTTGATTTGAAATAGCCTACATGTAATATATTTACATCAAGTCACCCTATAGCAAGAACACAAAATGACATTGAGTTCGTCACGAAGACGAATTAGGTTTTCTACCGCTTTGATCGAGACATAACACATATAGAAACTCAATGGGAGATTTGGTCTTTAGAAAAATCCCACCCTCCACTCATATAACACTCCTATGTACAATCTCATTAGGAGATTTGCTACACTACGCGGCCGATCATCTCATAAAACACGGACACGGGTGTGACCAGAAGTTTACCCATGACGTCACGTTCATGCATACCAAATACCATTAATAAATTCCTTTCCATGACGGAAATATAACACAAACTCAATGGGAGATAGCACGTACAAGTAGAAACCATGTTGGCAGATTTTGCAGTCTTCACCTTAAATCGGAATTTTGACCACGATTTTCTATTCGAATCAAATTCAGTTGTTTTCATTTAAGTGGCACTATGTTGACGTCAAAGCTTTATAATTAGCTCTCCGGGGTTCTCTTTCTGAAACAAGTCACTAAGAATATTGTATGGGAAACCTGAATTGAATTGAATTTATTTATACTCCACCATATAACCATTGAAATAAAAGATATATAAATGTACAATGACAATGTCAATATAACATAAACATGACATGAATTAGAATACATGTTCTACAGCGATATACATGATAAAAAAAAAAAATAGTTATAAGTAAATTTTGTGTCAAAAGTAAAACAATATATGACTATTTACAATGAGTTTACATTCACAGCAACAAAATGAAACGGAATGCGTTTTTGCGGGTACTTGAGATTTAATAGAGGATGGAATCTTGTTACCCTGAATATCAACATCATGACAATATAGCAACAACTACGACCAAAGCTTTCCCAACTGAACATAGAATACTTTTACTTTAAACGTTACACTGCTCCAATCCACCCCGAGGAAGGACCCGGGTATTACTTTCAAATCTTTTGATCAATTTAATATACAAGTATCTGCACCTGAAAACCCTGGAGCATGGAGCTACCATGTCCAACCCAAAGTACTCTCTGCATAGGGGCCACCAACAGACGAGAACTTGTGTACATCCCCCCACAGCCCGTAAAAAGGCGACAATGTTCCCTGCATTAAACAGGCGAACAGAGTTTACCTCCTCATTTGGAACTGTGAGTACAGGAAATACGTATAACACCCCTCTGCATACAAAGAAGGCAAACAGTTCCACTGCATTAAACAGGCGAACAGATGCCTAATTTACAGGCGGGTACATGTTATAAATAAACGACAGGACGGAATGCCTGTAATCATCGGGGCCCCAACCGGAAACCAATAAATATTGAGCTCTGCAAGATACAATGGCCAATTATCTGCACATGAAAACAGTGGAGCATGGAGCTACCATGTCCAACCCAAAGTACTCTCTGCATAGGGGCCACCAACAGACGAGAACTTGTGTACATCCCCCCACAGCCCGTAAAAAGGCGACAATGTTCCCTGCATTAAACAGGCGAACAGAGTTTACCTCCTCATTTGGAACTGTGAGTACAGGATATACGTATAACACCCCACTGCATCAAAGAAGGCAAACAGTTCCACTGCATTAAACAGGCGAACAGATGCCTAATTTACAGGCGGGTACATGTTATAAATAAACGACAGGACGGAATGCCTGTTATCATCGGGGCCCCAACCGGAAACCAATAAATATTGAGCTCTGCAAGATACAATGGCCAACTAAAATAATCCAATTCATATTCTCAAAAACGCAACCTTCCCATGAGGTATTTTGGAGCAGTGTGTAATACACATAATAACCTTTATATGTATATATTAACATATACGCATACACATATATATATGCGAAGAGGCGAAAATGACAATTTTCCGACAAATAGGGGGAAAAAGAACTTGGACAAAGAGTTGTCATAGTTAATCTATGACAACCCCATGATCGGTACCACCAACGACTCCGCACCAGCCCGGGACGGCCCGTCGTCGCCCGCCACGGACGAGTTCGGCCAACAGAAAGAACTGCACGCCCTCTTTCGAAGTTCGAACCCGCCATCCCAAGTGCGACGACAAAGCCGACCCGGTGCAAGTGCGGAGACGAAGGGGGCCCCGACCCTTACCCCAGGATTGGGTGAAAACCTGCTAAAACCGCAAAGCGGGAAAAAAGAAAATTCGCAGGAAAGCCCCAACCTGCCAAGCATTGCTTCGACATCAAGATTTACTTGACTGAGGTGGAAAACGATCATTATTAATCCGTTATGTTAATCACTTGACACACTTCTTGACCACTTAATATTAGAAAAACATACTACCGAATACACTTGAAAAACGTAAGGAGGTGGAAAATCAAGTTGGGGGTGGTGGAGGGTAAATTAATTTGCCACCGATTAATGTTTACATCCATCCTCTACAAAATCCTCAAGGTGAATGAGAATTCTCACACCAACACCGTGGGAACCCAATACATCCCGGCTAATACAGCTCCATATATAGATTCGAAACATACCTCGCGCAAATTCCGTTTATAGCTACGCGCACATGAAAGATACCGCGCGGCTGACACAAAGGGTGTCGGTACGTTATTGTTTTCTCTCAAGGTGCCGCTAAATCTCATCACAAAGAGAAGCCGCCCCTGACGCGTGCTGTCACTGATGAATGTAAACCATTTATATCGCCCTACGTTCGATAAAATTCCTTACATTCACAGCAACAAAATGAAACGGAATGCGTTTTTGCGGGTACTTGAGATTTAATAGAGGATGGAATCTTGTTACCCTGAATATCAACATCATGACGATATAGCAACAACTACGACACAAGCTTTCCCAACTGAACATAGAATACTTTTACTTTAAACGTTACACTGCTCCAATCCACCCCGAGGAAGGACCCGGGTATTACTTTCAAATCTTTTGATCAATTTAATATACAAGTATCTGCACCTGAAAACCCTGGAGCATGGAGCTACCATGTCCAACCCAAAGTACTCTCTGCATAGGGGCCACCAACAGACGAGAACTTGTGTACATCCCCCCACAGCCCGTAAAGGCGACAATGTTCCCTGCATTAAACAGGCGAACAGAGTTTACCTCCTCATTTGGAACTGTGAGTACAGGAAATACGTATAACACCCCTCTGCATACAAAGAAGGCAAACAGTTCCACTGCATTAAACAGGCGAACAGATGCCTAATTTACAGGCGGGTACATGTTATAAATAAACGACAGGACGGAATGCCTGTAATCATCGGGGCCCCAACCGGAAACCAATAAATATTGAGCTCTGCAAGATACAATGGCCAATTATCTGCACATGAAAACAGTGGAGCATGGAGCTACCATGTCCAACCCAAAGTACTCTCTGCATAGGGGCCACCAACAGACGAGAACTTGTGTACATCCCCCCACAGCCCGTAAAGGCGACAATGTTCCCTGCATTAAACAGGCGAACAGAGTTTACCTCCTCATTTGGAACTGTGAGTACAGGATATACGTATAACACCCCACTGCATCAAAGAAGGCAAACAGTTCCACTGCATTAAACAGGCGAACAGATGCCTAATTTACAGGCGGGTACATGTTATAAATAAACGACAGGACGGAATGCCTGTTATCATCGGGGCCCCAACCGGAAACCAATAAATATTGAGCTCTGCAAGATACAATGGCCAACTAAAATAATCCAATTCATATTCTCAAAAACGCAACCTTCCCATGAGGTATTTTGGAGCAGTGTGTAATACACATAATAACCTTTATATGTATATATTAACATATACGCATACACATATATATATGCGAAGAGGCGAAAATGACAATTTCCGCCACACGGGCACCGCCCGCCGCCACTGAGCGTATATATTATTTTTACGTACATTACGTATTCAATTCAAGACTTTTATCAGCGTCAATTCTCTGAATTAACTTCAACATTAAATTTCTTCCAACAGCTTGACATGCAGGTATATTCACGTCTGCAAAACTTTTACTTGCACTAAAGTGCCTAGGTATTCGTATATAATGTTTTACGTACATCACGTATTCAATTCAAAACATTTATAAATGTCACTTCGCTAAATAAACTTGAAAATTAAGTTTCTTACAACAGCTTAACATGCAGGTTTATTCACATATGCAAACATTTTACTTGCACTAGAATACCTAGGTATTCGTATATCTTGTTTTTATGTACATTACGTATTCGATTCAAAACTTTTATAAATTTCAATTCTCTGAATAAACGTGAAATACTCCTATACGCTTATGCAAATAATCACATGCTGCGTATAAACAATCTACGAACCTGTTATACACAATACGTAAGTCCCCAAGATAACCACTATTTGTACAATTAAAATCTCTACATAAAAATGCATAATAATCCAAACAAGTCAACGCAAAGCATAGCATCCCCTCGCAGGGTACACATGACCTATATTCGTCAGAACAAGTTACAACCATTAGACTATTTATATTACCAGGGAAGGAAGTGAACCACATTATCACATATAACTTAGGTGTTTTTTGCATATTTAATGAGCTATGACCTGTCACCTTTAACCTACATACTCGGAAATCGAACTTAGGCTGTATTTTGATACCATGTACCTTCATATTAAATTTCATTAAAATTCATCAAACATTACTAAAATTATCGCGTTATTATATCCCCTCCGACGTCGTCGGCGAGGGGATAATTAACTTGACTTAACAAAAACTCAGTCTGACTGTGATATTCACCTTTCCGACTACCATCAATCTTTGCCCAATCCAACTTTCCTTTTCTTACCTTATTTGCCCTGTGTCCATATGACCCTGCAGGTGTCCTAAATCCCTTTTTTTTTTTTTTTTTTTTTTAAACCAATTGGAATATTACCTAATGTATCAAACTTATATTTTATCTGAATATCTTCAATAAAAGCATGAGCATCTGCTGTACTAATGCAATGATCCAACCAAAACGTAATATGCCAAAGTTCGCTTACATACGTATATTATCGACAAATAAAATTCAAGACTTGACAAAATGTCATTGTCACCACGAAATGCCTTCAAATGATTTGCCAAAAAGTTATAACTGATCAGAAATGTCAGCTTTCCAATCGCCAACTACATGTATAAAAACACTAATGGTATCCAACTCATCAGCAGCTGAAGCAATATCCTATCCTCTGAAAAATTGCTTTCATTATCGATACTTTCAAAAGGGGGTGTAAATATTAATAATAACGAATTTCATATCATCAATTTTAGATTCAATTTCTACAGTCCAATCAACATTTAATATAACTTCACTAATTAAGTGTTCATATTGTGCCATAATATAACAACCCCACCAGGTATATGAGCTTAACATATTAATCTCAACCCATCACCTAATTGGTTAATTTCATTTAACTATATACCTTTTGCGATTTGAGGCTTGAGCAAATAGGCCCATTAACAAAATTAATCGTGAACAAATATCTTTCGTTTTAACTTGAATAAATTTTAAAACCGAAAACAATATTAAATGACAGACGCCGTTATGAACACGGGCGAAACCAAGCTCATGAAAACAGTCTACAAATAATTTAATAACAAATTAGAATGAACCACAACAAAGAACTGGAATGCAGTCTTTCCAACGTTCGTCGACTCGCGAATAAGGCTTTGAAGGAACAAGTCATTTCCTGCCAAAAAGATGTATTCCATCGGCATCACTAGGAAAGAGCGCGAAGCCCGAATGATCCAATGAACGATCCCCAATTCTGCGGCATATATTCCTGGCATGCTTGTCAAATACTAGCCGCGTTCTAGAATTATTTGGCTGTTCGTCATTGTCGAAACCTGTGTAAATCCTTCGTGGCAACACATTGGACCAAAATGATGCGGGCATCGGGGAGGAGCGCGAAGGCGGCTAACCAGTGTATCATATCAACCTACGACAGGAATAAAAGAAAACTTCCGGCAGCTTATTGTTCACCAACATTCGACTTGTGTCATATCTAGAACCCTTCCCACTCACTATTGTCCATAAGCGCCCGCTTATTCAAACTTCACACAATCGGCTGTAGAGGGATCTAGTAATTTGTCTTAGATCCTTAAAAATAACATTAAAATTACACAATTCTTGATTTAACTCACGCTGCAATGACAATTATAAACCTTTAGGTCAATCAGGAACCCTTTTTTTATTTTATTTATTTATTTTTTTATTTTGAGACGCACTTCTTGGTCATTTTGAAGCACATTTTTATTTATTTATTTATTTATTTATTTATTTATTAAATACAATACCATATCACAGACACTGACAACACGCAGGGCCATGTATCTCAAATTTAACATTGTTGCGATCCCTTTATATTTAATAGTCGCTTTAATAGGGCTTAACTCTTAAGTCACATCACTGCCTAGACAGAAATAACCGTCTGGTATGGGTCATTCTTTAATAAAACTGACATTTGTTGACATTCCCCATACACAGACGGTAACCAATACGGCTCGCAACGGGGGGAGAGATTGAGCCGATTGTGCAGCACTTGTTACCCGAAACTTTCTCCCACGATTTTCCTTATTTAGATCTAATTTTCTGATTTATAAATCAGATAGAAAAAATTTGTATTTTTTTTTTTTCTCCTATGTACAGTTGTATAAGTTTTATTACCTATTTCTAAATGCGAAATTTACGGACTTACGTATATGAATTATCCAATTGTTATCTCAGAACCAAGAAACGGCATTCGAACTGGTAATCTATGACATGACCCGCCCGATATATTTCCGGGTCAACCGACCAAAACAAGCCCAATGGCCAATCAGAGCACGTGTTTGATATTGGGCTTATGAATATTCAAACATCACCGGCTCAAGCCGGGCTGACTCATACGTAGCTATTGGACGTTCGAAAAGAAAAAATGAATATTCATCAACTCAAACCAAGATGGCTGACAACAAATCTTGTTGACTACAAGACTTTCTCGGATTAATCATTAATTTAGGATCTAAATGAGCAAGCTATCGTAAGTCAAAGTATATATTTCCGGGTTATTTCTTATTTGTAATAATACTCAGTGTAATATTGCAGCCAAAATGAATATGTGAAGACGTAAAAGTGAAAAACTCGTTGCATATCTCATTCATCGCGGTCCGGCCGAACCGAACCATTCGTTCCGCACACTACCCCATACGCCGTACTTCAGTCTATGTATAGAGGCGGTCAGAGGAGCCAGATGCAATCTCAGCGGAACAACCGTCGATATCAGAGACTGAAGCTTTCGGTCTAATCACTGCCCTGCAATTTATTCGTTCAAAATTAAAATGATATTTAACATCGTTAATCGTCGTCCGCCTTATGAAACATGTACCAATTAATTCATACTGATTATACGTACTTAAAGAAGTGAATATGGATAAACCATCGTCATACTTAACTTTCCACTCAGAAGTACCTTTGTAGATTCCGAGAAGACGTTCCAGTATGAACTATCCGCTACGCCGTATACTCTGTAGAACCAAGTCCAATTAAAATTGAAACTTTTCCTCTGTTAAAATCCGATGTGAAATCCACGTATAATAATTTTCCAATACGAAGTTTCCTCAGGCTCAGTAAAGCCCAGCTAAATTAAATTAATTTGCCACCGATTAATGTTTACATCCATCCTCTACAAAATCCTCAAGGTGAATGAGAATTCTCACACCAACACCGTGGGAACCCAATACATCCCGGCTAATACAGCTCCATATATAGATTCGAAACATACCTCGCGCAAATTCCGTTTATAGCTACGCGCACATGAAAGATACCGCGCGGCTGACACAAAGGGTGTCGGTACGTTATTGTTTTCTCTCAAGGTGCCGCTAAATCTCATCACAAAAGAGAAGCCGCCCCTGACGCGTGCTGTCACTGATGAATGTAAACCATTTATATCGCCCTACGTTCGATAAAATTCCTTATAATCGATCGTAAAAATAGAGTAAGAAATAGCACATGTGCTAGACGAGCCTGACTCTCGTTATCATTATCGTTAACATAAAGTAAAAGAAGAATACATGCTGGGTTTCTGAATCCTATAAATAAGATTTATGTATGATATTACAACCGAAACAACCAGACTGGATGCTATATATACAACTTAATGATTACAAAGTTATAATTCGTGGTTTCCACCCATAAGAGCAATTTTGGGAGCTTTTTACGAAAGGAGGTTCTTGATCTCTCCATTCTTAGATCAGTAGGAAGCATATTCCAAAAATTACTTCCAACAAACGAAACAGAAAACTTTCCTTGGTCTGTTTTGAATAAAGGAAGACGTAATTGGCACCCGAACTTTCCTTACTTCCGTGCTGTATTTACAAGCCCACTATCACGCTTCATTAATCTCATAATAATTACTCGGCTACTAATAATTATTAACCAACTAATGTCTATAACATTGAGATATCAGTCAATCTACCATATCTTCTAATAATATAACTCATCACTTAGCGTCTCCATTCAGAAATCATATAGACATGATACAAGAATGTTAGCATAACCATCCCTATACTACTGCCTAATGAGCTTCCTCCACTTTACTCTCCGAGAATGAGGATCATTGCTGCACATAGACCCTTAGAATGTTATTTTACTCTTAGCCTTCGCTAATCCATAAATCAACAAGTAATTTCTTGACTCAGGTACTTACATTAATAGTAAATAAACTCATAATACTTCCCAAACTATTCCTGTATTTTCCAAGAGTCATCTGCATCACTTTGATCCCATACTTTCCTTTTCAGCGAGATTACTGAGCTTGAAAAGATACATTTTTTTACAATTTAGATTCTAAACTACTTACAATATACAAAGAACTAGAAATTAGTCTTAGTTTGCACTAATTAGATAGCACTAGTAAACTAACAAACAACATTATGATTTCCTCTTACTGGAATCTCATCTACACATATATGTACATAGAGTTCATATTCTATCTAATTAACAAAAAAAAGTTTACTAAATGTATTCATTTCATGGTTACATACAAAGTAATCTGGGAGTAAAAGAGAAGGGGTAAACAATAGAAAGGGAGAGAGAGGGTGAGAGAGAGAGGGGAGACAGAGAGAGAGGGAGAGAGAGGGGGGGGGTATATTACAGAGAGAGAGAGAGATAAATTCCCATTAACTTTTAGCCTGAATTATCATTTCTAACAAATAATAATATAATAAGTTCACTTTGATTATGCAAGTCTTCAATTACAATACATGTATTACCTCAACCAATCCCACACTTGCTCACTACTAGACAGTGTGACACAGGTCTGGTGTGACAATTAGTTTCTCAACAAGCGCATTCCCTAAAAAAACTTCATTGTCTTCTAATTTTTTAATCAGGCCCTGACTCTACTAGTCTAAACAAACTTTAATTTCCCAAGACATATTCTTTCATTCCTACCCAAAATACCATTTTCCAGCAAGGGTCAAAAGGGCAAACAGTTTCTACAGAACTTTTTAAGATCATCCCCGAGTCCGCGCGGTCAATTTTGTTAAATTTTCAAAAAGGTCTGAAACGTGTGGTAAATTGGTCCAATAAGCATTTTGACCAATCTTAAAGTTTGACGCACGCGTTCGCGTACTTTTCCCTTATATGCCCGGTGCACACGATGCGTTAATGTAATTGCAACATTCAAGGCCTTCCAGGCATATATTAATGCACAACATAGGTCGTTTCGCAATCTTTAGCCACGGACGCAATCCCTTGATGCAGGGTGCGATGGATTGACGCAAGAGTTTGGATTGTCCGGAAATCGACTTTCGACGGATAACTGTTTTATTACATTTTACACAAACAAATGAGTGCAGATGAGTATGTGATATGTCAGCTCCGGGCACATGCAGCCGTAATTATCGGTAGTGATCTATTGTTTACTGCTTATATACTGTGGCATACCAAATTGAACAATCGGCCTGGTTGGCAAATGGCACATTATTTTCCAGTCGTAAGACTGCGTCAGTGACTCGTGCAGTCTTGTGAGGTTGACATCGTGCACAAGATGGTTGCAAAATGAACAATAAACATTGCATTGACGTACTGGCATATGGGTTAATTACAGTTGATTCACAGGATTGATTAGCCCAGGTAAATAATAACGCAGTCGAAATGACGCCTCGTGTGCGAAGGGCATACTATACCGGGCGAAATTCACCTATCTGTATTTGAATTCCCGAAAGATTTCAAGTTCCTTGTCGGATACCCGCCTGCCTTTAAAAGACTCTTTCATTAAAGTGGTAAACCGCGGTGTATTTTTTTTAATTTCATAATGACGAAAGTGTAATACGCTTCACATTTCTGTGCTTTATAACACCAAGCTCAGTGTACACATGTATATGCGTAGGACCTTTGCACAGTTGACAGTCATTACCACATTTAAACATATTATAAAAAAAACAAAAAAATAGCTGCGGTTCAACGAGTCATATGATCAGACTTTAGCATGAAGACTCCACTGTTTCATTCAAGACCATATGGAACTCATTGTTTCCTGCATTGTTCCGAGTGCTTTTAGCAGAGCGTTGTTTTACGCCGATGTTATCATGATTAGAGGCAGTGTACTTATGGTGAATGCTGTCTTCTTGAATCGTTTGATCATAATCATGGCGTTTAGGGAGTTCGGGAGTATGAACAGGATCATAAACATGGCGTTTAGGGAGTTTAGGAGTATGAACAGGGTCATAAACATGGCGTTTAGGGTGTTCGGGATCCTGAACAGGCTCATATCCATGTTCCACTTTATTACCACGTCCACTGACATCATCCAAATCAGCATCGGCACTATTCTCATCTTCCAATTCCAGACTATCATATCCGTCATTACTTTGTCCTTGTTCGTCATAATCATGGCGTTTAGGGAGTTCGGGACTATGAACAGGGTCATACACATGGCGTTTAGGGAGTTCGGAATCCTGAACAGGCTCATATCCATGTTCCACTATATGACCACGTCCACTGACATCATCCAAATCAGCATCGGCACTATTCCCACCTTCCGATTCCAGACTATCATATCCGTCATTACATTGTCCTTGTTCGTCATTCCCTTCCACCCGTTCGTTTCCACTTTCGCTCTGGTCTTTAGTTTTATCATAAATCTGTTCATTTTCGATTAGTTCCAGATCTAGTGGTATTGGAGGAAGGCGAGTTCGTATCATGGGATGTCCTGTGTGGAAATTGGTGGTCTCGGATCCTAGCGAGACGGTGTTTTTGTGTTCGTTGTCCCGTCCTGTTTGAAAGGGCAGTTGTGTAGACTTCCACTGAGCAAACATGGATTTGAATTCGGATAAAGTAGCATCCGAAGGGCCGTCCTTTTCGTGCTCCTCTCGTTTTCGCCTGGTGAAAAAAATTTGATACGTAATCATGGGCAAGTTAGATCATGACATCAAAATTTTGAATGATAATGAATGGTTTGTTGTATTTTTAATTTTATTTTGATCGAGGTTTAACGCAAAGAAATTCATTGCCACCCAATACACACAGTTATATGATAATAGCACTAGTCAACACAGGCAATCATCATCTCATAATTCGGACAGTAAGATGATCTGTTTGTAATTTGTAATTGATTCTCTGGTGACAAATGCCACCGTAATAAGGTGTTACAATTTTGCTCGCTTGGTTTGTTTTCTCGCAAAAATCAAAAATGTAAAAGATGATCATGCAGGCAAGACGTCACCCCTTTCCCTTTGCCAAACTTGTGCCTAAACAATTACGAGTAAAAATCTTCCTTACGTGTCCTAATACTCATACATTGATATATAATTTAGGAATCAAGGTTTAAATAAAGGTAGGACTTTACCGTCTCCTCACGCAGCAATATGAAATGGCTATTGTAGACCCTATAATTATGATCACGACCAACAAAGAATTGACGATGACGACAATTGCTGGAAAGAAGAAAAAAGGTGTAAAGAACATTAATTTTTTTTCACAGTAGTCCTAATGATTATGACAATAAAAGAAGAGGGAATAAAATAATAGAAGTAAAGCACTACTACTACTACTACTACTGCCATTACTATACTACTACTACTACTACTACTACTACTACTACACTAATACTACTAGTACTACTACTACTTTACTACTACTACTACTACTACTACTACTACTACCACTACCACTACTACTACTACTACTACTACTACTACCACTGCTTTATACTACTACTACTACTGCTAATAATACCACTACTATACTACTGCTATTACTACTACTACTAATTATGTAAGACGAAATACATCTACAAGGTCTCTCAGGGCTTCTATATATTCAACTTCATATTAAGAAATAGAAAAAGGCTTCATAGCGAATTTGTGTCCAATGAAAGAATATTTGTTGGTATTTGTTGTCTCAATTTATGATGAAAGAAGTAGAAGTCACCTACCTAATGAGTCAAGCTGTCCTGCAGGAGCTGATGTTCCAAGATCCATTCTTGTACCTGAAGTGATAAAAACGAACAAAAAGGGGTTCATGCAATTGAATGCTCAGTCTGAAATTTGGTGTCGCGGGCATCAGCATGCAGTTCAGCATTTCTTGATTATATCCCATTTTTAAAAAAGATCAAGCGATTACTAAGGAGTCACATTTCTTACTTATTTCTCTCGTGGTAAAACTGTACTGCTCTTCAAAGCAGTGGTTAAAATACGTTGTATGATATCACAAGTTGGGTACGAGACACCACAAAAACAAATAAACAAACGAACAAACAACAGTTACAAATAGAAAACTACACAAACCAACCAGCCAAATGACAAACAAATAAACCGATCACCATGATGTGAAGAGAGCGCACTGGATATCACAGAAATCATATCATTATAATTGTCATTTGCTGATGTCAGTGTTAGAATCAAGTTTTTCCAATGGCCAAAATCATGCTTCTTAATCGACTTTATATTTTGTCTCGAAATTGAAAGCGCCCACAGCAAATGGTCATTCAAAGTTTACAGACATCGTGGTAAACTTGAGCCACTTTGAGAGTACCCAGCAAACAAGTTCCCTGTGCCAATAAATTAAGTACAATCAGGACATCTTAATGAAAGAAAGTGATAATTGGATATATACCTTTAGTAGCCGTCTGTGTTGATACATCAGGAATAGGATGCTGAGAGGTCATCATTCCATCTTCTGTGCTCTGAAGTTCTGAAAGTGGAAAGCCGGAGGATGGCGGTTTTTCATTGCTGATACTGGCAATATTGACGTAAAGGTAGGCCTACTTCTATTCCCCCTTTATGACTGGAAAGGCGCGTTAGGCAAGACGCATTCATATAAGAACATGCACAAACAGTGTAGCAACATGGTACCGTAGTAATGTCGTCATAGAGATTTCTAATCTAAAGGCTTAATCCTTGTTAGTGTATAAGGTGTACTCATTTTGCTTAAAACCTTTTTATGCTTCCCAATATGCATCATCAAATTATAGAAAAAGAATATTACTTAAGCTGCGCGGTTAAATATATTGAAGAAACAAATCAAATCAAATCAGTCAGTTGAAATAAATCCACATTTGTTGGTTATTACCATCAATATAAAAGTAAGTACAAAAGAGGTATCAAAACAGCTTACATACGAATAGTCGCAATGGGAAGCATAGTAGTATTATATATGAAGAAAATCCACTGTACCCGTAGTTCTCCTACAAGAGTCTTCCTACTTTTATACATAAACTTTCTTTTTTATTCAGTATTACATATTTTATCACCATGTTAATCACAGAGGTGACACAGATCTTATTTCCTTAATTTTGTCAGAAATTAACAGAATCCTATATATCATACATAATTTTAGTATTCACATCAAGGAATAAAGAAAATAACAATGATTTCTCCTTCCTGGCTGTATCATAATACCTGAAGTAGTAATATCCGTAGGTTCTGTTGGTAATGATGAATCTGAGACTAATGGAGATCCCCGTGTTGTGTCATCTGTGCTTTCTAGAGTGGCTGTGTTTAGGGAGCTTGGTGACGTTGGATTTGTTGTGGAACCTAATGGTTACAGAAAAAGAAGTGGTGGTGAAAAATCTGCTATATGTTAAATACATCATCCATATTGCAGTATACTGTTAAATAAATATGGAAAATGTACGACGGACTTCACTGTACCGGAACCCTAATTCTATTAGCCAGTCACATATCAGGAAGACGCTGGTTTAAAAGCTCATATCACCAACTATAAACACTAACCATTCTCGCATATATCTCCGTAGAATCCATGTAAACATAGACAGGCTTTTACAGGAGGACCTGAAGAACCACCTACATAGTCGCATGTACCTCCATTCAAACACGTGTTTGTAGATATCAAACATGGGTCATCTGAAAAAACAAAACAATTAATTTCGTGCACGTGAATAACAAAAAAACATGACAATGAAGGGATTAGGATCATATCGATATTTGACAACTTTACATAAATCTATAAAAATAACAGGTCTGTTACCCTTCATACTATTCAACACAAAATGGTATTTATTTATTCATTTAGTTTATTCATGGTTTATTCCAATTGTTTAATGGCAGCCGATGGATGAACTGCTCACATCTTACGAAATATGCAGTTAAGTTCATAATTAGGATACATTAAATTACAATAAAAGATACGATGATATGAAATACGACAGTTAATAACAAGTCAAATTGATACTAGGCATGTAAACAGAAATTCAATAAGTTACAGTACATAAAAACACAAATCCATGGACAGAAATCCTCCTGTTGATCAGTCATAGGAGAAGCATATATATATATATAGGCCTATATACAAAAATACAAGAAATAATGATGCTCACTACACGAAGAAATTGTTAAACACATTTTCGCCCTTAGGGTTTTGTTAAGTAATAATTTTGATGCAAAACAATAATATTTTTCAAATTCCTAAGGGCGAAAATTTGTATAACAATCTTTTCGTTATTTTTGCATCGTTATTTTTTGCATTTTTGTGTATTTTTACGAACTTCGAGCAGAAATCAAGACTTTCTTCAATATATTTATATATATAAATATATATATATATATATTGATAGGATAGTACAATTGTGCAATCCAATCTTACATGGGATCTACATGTCACAGAAATCCTCAAAAAATGTAATAGAAAGTTGTATATGTTTAGGCTTCTATTACGATATGGACTGTCTTTAGCTGATCTGAAACTGGTATAGACGGGCTATATTTGTTCTGTCATGGAATACTGTACCGCAGTTTTTAATGATGGGCTTACACAGAAACAAATAAGAAGCTTGGAGCAAGTTAAACAAATCGTATGTAGAATCATGTTGGGTCCACAATACACAAATTATACCAATGCTTGCCAAATATGTGACCTTTCAAAGCTTGAATCCAGAAGGGATCAAAAGCTTTGTCTGGATTTTGCTACATCCTTAGCTAAACACCCAACATGTAGTACCTGGTTACCTCCTCGGAAAAAAACATACCCATCTCCTTACGCCATGCATCTAGATATCAACAATTCAAGTGCAAAACCAATCGTTTCCGAAATAGCCCCCTACCTTATTTTGTCGATCTTCTCAATAAAGCGCCAAGCTCAATTATTCAAAATAGATGAATTAATATATTTGTTATTTGTATTATACTCTTGTCATACATGTTGAAGTTTCCTGATTTTTACTAATTCCTGATTTTGATAACGAACAAAAATAACAGAATACTGTTCCCTTTCCCTTTAATAGCCACTTTATATCTGAAGGAAAAAGAATAATAGAGAGCCATAATTGTAGTTTTTTATATCATTTATAAGCAATAATACAAATACTTGCAATATCAAACGTCAACAATGTTATGAAAAGAATATTTTCATTTCTATTTTTATATTCGTGTATTGTCTTAATGGCTCTTTAAAAGTACATGTATGCAATTTATATTTTTTGATGTACATGTACTTTTACAACTTCCTCTTTTAGGCCTACTTCTTTTCTTCATGTTCCTCCTCTCCATTTTTCTGACTTCATGTTATCTTTTGCTGCCCAAGCAATCTTACCATATTAACTTTATATATTTCAATATCGACAAATCAATTGTAACTGTATTTTATGTTTGAAATATGTAATGAGTCTTTTAATTGTACTCATGACCAATTCAGCCATTGGGCTGCGACACATGTTTTTAAAAAACCTTGAATTGAATAGTAGGTCAATAGTAGAGAAAGGGCCAGAAAAGGCAAAGTTATGTCAGTTCAAGGAACAATGTTTCAGTAACAATGGACATGGGCCAATGTTAGTGGGACATTTCTTTACTTACCATATTGACAAGTCAGGCCGATGTGAGGAGGATTACAGGCGCATGTGAAGTTGAATGGATTATCCTGTAGATTGTTGGTACAGATGCCTCTCCCTTGGCAAGGGCTTGATGTACACGGGTATGCTGGAAAATGATGAAAAACAAATTTGAGGAGGGACTGTAACTAATTAAAATTCGATTCAAATTCAATCAAGGTCTATTAAACACATGAATGGCAGTCACAGACTGAATTATACATGTTTTTATAGTGCAATTAAAATTACAATATATGTACAAATTGCAACAATAAGAAAACATGTAAAACTGAATGTTAAAGATACATACATTAGATTACGTTGATAACATTGTATTTATAAAGCAATTATCATTGCAAACAATTAATCCACTGTTTTCAACGTAAAAATATATTACGATAGGAAGAGGTCAAGGTCAAGGAAAAGGAAGGATGGTGTTACTTAGAATCATTTTTTTGTTTTTGCTGATAAGTTAGTTAGATATTGCTCATATCTGTATCTAGTTTAGTAGGGTTACACCTTGGAATATTATGGACTTCTCCAAGACATCTACCCTACCGGGCAATATTGTCTGAAGATAAATCAACAGGCATCCTTGTCTTGATTAATCTAGATCATTGTAAGCCAAATCGAATCCTGATTTTCTTCAAAGAACCTTTAAAGTCTGCATGAGACGAAAAAGGTTACAATTCTGTTAGAACATAACTCGAGTGTCTTGTACCTCAAAGGTGATAAATAGTTCAGCAATACAATCAGAGAACTAAACAAGAGACGAAAACTGGTTTAAATAAAATGTGTATTAAACGAAGTGCTGTTTAATGAAATCGTATGATTGACGTCTACTAGTAACCTACTATGTCAATGACTATATTTACCAGTATATACTAACCATTTTCACAGATATCTCCGTAGAATCCATCTTGACACAAGCAGGCTTTTACAGGAGGACTTGATAAACTACCCATGTAGTCGCATGTACCTCCATTCAGACACGTGTTATTAGATATCAAACATGGGTCATCTGGAGAGAATAAAAATAATACAAACATTTAATCTTTCGTGCACGTGAAAAGAAAAACCTGACAATGAAGGGATAAGGGCCATAATTATCGATATTTGACAACTATACATAAACATATATTAAAATCATCATATTATTCATTTATTTATTTTCATTCGTGGTTTATTATTTAAATGATTAAAATGATTTTATTTCTCATAATACAATGAATACGTATATTACACAAACATATATAATGAGACGACAAATATAATAGAAATAGTACGAGTAAGGAGGAAATAACTAGAACACTAGAAGCAGAGCTTGTTGAAGTGTTAGTTACTCAGATGCTATTTTACAATATATCTTGAACAAAGTATACTTAGAAAATTAATAAATAAATAAATGATTACTATTTGTGAATGGCAGTCGATAGATGAATTGCTCACAACTTACAAAATATGCATTTAAAAACATCAGGATACATTCAATATTATTACATGTACAATAGTAGATACGATAATATTAAATAATACAAATAATGAGTCAAATCAATAACGAACATATAAACAGAAAGTTAATAACAGTAAGAATATAAATTCATGGACAGAAATCCTCGTGTACATCAGTCATCGGATATATATATATAAATGAATAAGCATCATCAATCTAAATTGATGTGATAATAGGTCAATATTTAGTAGACAAAGGGTCAACGAAGGCACAATTAGGCCAGTTCAAGGAACAATGTTTAAGAAAAGATGGACATGGGCCAATGATAGTGGGACATTTCCCTACTCACCATATTGACAAGTCAGGCCGATGTGAGGAAGATTACAGGCGCATGTGAAGCTGAATGGATTATCCTGTAGATTGTTGGTACAGATGCCTCTCCCTTGGCAAGGGCTTGATGTACACGGGTATGCTGGAAAATGATGAAATACAAATGTGAGGAGGGACTGTAACTAATTCAAATTCGATATTTATTAAGCAATAACAGACTGCTGTGAGAAGCATTGTCATTGCAAACAATTACTACAATGTTTTCAATGTAAAAATATTGCACGATCATAGTAAAGAGTTCTAGAAAAAGGGTGGAGTGTGTTTTGGGGGAAATATATTTTGTGTGCTGACAACTTGAAGATATTGCTCATATCTATTTCTATTCTAGTAGGGTTACACTTTGGAATATTATGGACTTCTCCAAGACATCTACCCTACCGGACAATATTGTCTGCAAATAACTCACAATGCATCCTTTTCTTTATTAATCTAGATCATTGTAAGCTAAATCGACGACTGATTTTCTTTAAAGAATCTTGAAGGTCTGCATGAGACGAAAAAGGTTACAGTTCTGTTAGAACACAACTCAAGTGTTTTGTACCTTAAAATTGATAAATAATTCAATATCAGAGAACTAAACAAGAGATTAAAACTGGTTTGAATAAAATCTGTATTGAACGATTAAGTGCTGTTGAATAAAAACATATGATTGACGTCTACTCTATAAAAGTAACCCACTATGTCAATGACTATATTCACCAGTATATACTAACCATTTTCACAGATATCTCCGTAGAATCCATCTTGACACAAGCAGGCTTTTACAGGAGGACTTGATAAACTACCCATGTAGTCGCATGTACCTCCATTCAGACACGTGTTATTAGATATCAAACATGGGTCATCTGGAGAGAATAAAAATAATACAAACATTTAATCTTTCGTGCACGTGAAAAGAAAAACCTGACAATGAAGGGATAAGGGCCATAATTATCGATATTTGACAACTATACATAAACATATATTAAAATCATCATATTATTCATTTATTTATTTTCATTCGTGGTTTATTATTTAAATGATTAAAATGATTTTATTTCTCATAATACAATGAATACGTATATTACACAAACATATATAATGAGACGACAAATATAATAGAAATAGTACGAGTAAGGAGGAAATAACTAGAACACTAGAAGCAGAGCTTGTTGAAGTGTTAGTTACTCAGATGCTATTTTACAATATATCTTGAACAAAGTATACTTAGAAAATTAATAAATAAATAAATGATTACTATTTGTGAATGGCAGTCGATAGATGAATTGCTCACAACTTACAAAATATGCATTTAAAAACATCAGGATACATTCAATATTATTACATGTACAATAGTAGATACGATAATATTAAATAATACAAATAATGAGTCAAATCGATAACGAACATATAAACAGAAAGTTAATAACAGTAAGAACATAAATTCATGGACAGAAATCCTCGTGTACATCAGTCATCGGATATATATATATAAATGAATAAGCATCATCAATCTAAATTGATGTGATAATAGGTCAATATTTAGTAGACAAAGGGTCAACGAAGGCACAATTAGGCCAGTTCAAGGAACAATGTTTAAGAAAAGATGGACATGGGCCAATGATAGTGGGACATTTCCCTACTCACCATATTGACAAGTCAGGCCGATGTGAGGAAGATTACAGGCGCATGTGAAGCTGAATGGATTATCCTGTAGATTGTTGGTACAGATGCCTCTCCCTTGGCAAGGGCTTGATGTACACGGGTATGCTGGAAAATGATGAAATACAAATGTGAGGAGGAACTGTAACTGATTCAAATTCGATATTTATTAAGCAATAACAGACTGCTGTGAGAAGCATTGTCATTGCAAACAATTACTACAATGTTTTCAATGTAAAAATATTGCACGATCATAGTAAAGAGTTCTAGAAAAAGGGTGGAGTGTGTTTTGGGGGAAATATATTTTGTGTGCTGACAACTTGAAGATATTGCTCATATCTATTTCTATTCTAGTAGGGTTACACTTTGGAATATTATGGACTTCTCCAAGACATCTACCCTACCGGACAATATTGTCTGCAAATAACTCACAATGCATCCTTTTCTTTATTAATCTAGATCATTGTAAGCTAAATCGACGACTGATTTTCTTTAAAGAATCTTGAAGGTCTGCATGAGACGAAAAGGTTACAGTTCTGTTAGAACACAACTCAAGTGTTTTGTACCTTAAAGTTGATAAATAATTCAATATCAGAGAACTAAACAAGAGATTAAAACTGGTTTGAATAAAATCTGTATTGAACGATTAAGTGCTGTTGAATAAAAACATATGATTGACGTCTACTCTATAAAAGTAACCCACTATGTCAATGACTATATTCACCAGTATATACTAACCATTTTCACAGATATCTCCGTAGAATCCATCTTGACACAAGCAGGCTTTTACAGGAGGACTTGATGAACCACCTATGTAGTCGCATGTACCTCCATTCAGACACGTGTTATTAGATATCAAACATGGGTCATCTAGAAAGAACAAAAATAATACAAACATTTAATCTTTCGTGCACGTGAATAGAAAAACATGACAATGAAGGGATAAGGGCCATAATTATCGATATTTGACAACTATACTTACATTTTTATTTAATTTTTTTCTATTCAACTATTGCAACTACCTCTACGAATCCGTTGATGGTGACATTTATCTAAAAGGATCATGACGAAATTGTGTATATAGTAAAAGTACTGGAAATAACGGGTGTGTAGTCGAGTTGTCAAGTTTTCACTTATTTTACTCTAGTAATGAGAAATAATGATTATTGGGATGAATCATTCTTTACATTTATTCAAATATACATAATGATGCAATTATTGTATATCGACCTGCATCTATTCAAAACATCTTTTCAATGGAGAAGAATGGATGATAATGAAAGTACAATATTGTGGAAAATATAGATGCAATCAAATGCTTCCGATTGATCCTTTTAATAATACACACCATATTGACATGATTGGCCAATGTAAGGCGAGACACAGTTGCAAATGAAGTTATACTGGATTCCTTGCAAGTTGTTGGTACAACTCCCTTTCCCTTGGCATGGGCTTGATGTGCATGGGTACGCTAAGGAATGGCACATTTAACATCAGAAAATCAAATGAGTATTTCATTATTTCAATTGTTGGTCTTTCGTTTGTTCCTTTTTAAAATGCATATAATGTTATCTTTTGACTGGAATCAAAAATATCAAATAAATGAATGTATACATATATTGCTCTAAATATAAGATGCAATAGAAAAAATAAATTCATTTTGGACGTGCAAGAACTAAATACACTGCTAATACCGAGGTCACATTTGCCGCGGCCGCCGTGCGGTCTAAAATATCTACGGCCAATAGCAACTATAGGGCCGCCGCAGCATTCCCACGGTCACATACGGTAGCGGTCACATTATGTTAGGGTAGCCGCACGGCGTATTTTGAATTTGTGGAGAGAGAAAACCTGCGGCTGCCGTACGGCCTTTGAAGTGATGACGCACGGCCGCCATAGGGCGTCCCTGCGGCGGCCGTAGGTTTTTGACAAATACCAAGGCGCCCGCAAGGCCACCGTACGGGCGCCGTAGGGCCTTAAGGCTGACCTAGGGCACCCGTGGAATTCTTGCGGCTACCGCAATTTGTTTGAGGGTCCGCAAAAGTCAATCATAATTCAAAAGACCCTAGAGCAGCCGCACGGCAAACGCAAGGCCACCGTACGCCCGACATATGGTCGCCGTGGACCCGCTCTACAGCATGGCTACGGCGAACCTAGACATGAAAACAGTTATAACTCCGCGTTATAATCCCACGGCGACCCGTACGGCCTGTAAAGATAGGGATACGCCCTAGGGTGACCCTGAGGCCACCGCAGATTATCTGCGGCCGCCGCAAGTATCTCTCGATTTCGGGGGCGTACGGCCGCCGTATCCTATCCGTAGAGCAAATGTGACCTAGGCATAAGGCAACCGATCGAACGACGTAGTGTTGTCATGCCAAGCTAATCAATCGTATAGCACACATTTATTTGCCCACAAAAAAAAACTTGTTTTGAAAATTCACTATATTCTAAACTATTATTAATACTTCTTGTTAATACACCCTTTCACGGTTAAGGGCGCCATTTTAATTTAAGATGGCGTCCATGTCTGGGCATGCGCACCCTTGTAACCGTGAAAGGGTGTATTAAAAATAAATCTAACATATTTTCTTTTTTTATTCGAATTATCAACCTCTCCTTTTACGAAGACATCGTAAACCTTAAATTTATTGCTCATCCTTTTCAACTTTTTAATGAATGTCACAGATCTATTGCGATCAAATAACGTGGTATTACGATTTAGATATTCAGTATACACTTAAAGCAAAAAACACAATATTGTACCAGATTAAATTAGCAAGTGAGTGAGATATATTGCTTATCAAATTACCATTTTCACAGTAGTCTCCGTAGTAGACAGGAGAGCAACGACAAGCCGTAAACGCCCCAGTTGCGTCGTCACTCTCACATGTACCGCCATTCAGGCAAGTCATATCTGTACATCCAACTTTACAACAAAATAAGACAGAAAAAACATATCGAAAATAATATCGCTAGTGATATTCGTTTGTCTCGCAATGTGGTCAATAAGGGATCTAAACGATCACGACGTTTCGTGCGCCGCTGCAACACCTCGTCAGGTGATAAAAACTAATGTAAGCAAGCGTGTTTTATACTCTACGGGAGGACCGTACTCTACGGAAGTATAAAAAACGCTTGCTTACATTAGTTTTTATCACCTGACGAAGTGTTGCAGCGGCGCACGAAACGTCGTGATCTTTTAGATCCCTTATTGACCACATTGCGAGACAAACGAATATCACTAGCGATATTATTTTCGATACTACATCCGCAATGAGTAATATATTTAGCATCAGAAAAAACATATTTTCACAATATTGGATGTTACTTTTCTCCATATAAACAAATGATCAACAGTGTTATTATTTTGGATTGTTCATGAAGGCATATTCAAAAGAGAAGGAAAAGGTTCCCAATAGGATTTCTAGGAATGAACACGGAAAACCTTTCCTGGCAGAATCTTCTCATGGGATTTCTTAATATATTCATATTCTATTTTGAAATGTCATTATGGAGCACAACTCGAATAAGGTATTGTTATAACAATCTCGGACTTGTATACAGAAGGTATATGTCTGAGGGTCACGGGCAAATTGTGCCTCTCCCCTAAATACGCCATTGGCCTACTGGACAAGTCACACGACTGTGCATCAAATAATGATAATAATTATAACAGTATTCACCTTTGTTTAGCGCTTAATGCAACGTTTATAATTACTATACATTGTAATTATTATAACCCTGTCATTGGATTCAATTGCAATCTGCACATGATAGTACACACACTCCGCTCCTTGGGGAGTATTACGGCTAGGTGCCATTTTACCAGGACACACATGCAAATCCAATAACTTTAACGTACGCATCCTATCAGGTGCCCATTTAACACCTGGATGCGTGGACAGTGGCAAATGTGGATAAATGTCTTGCCAATGGACATTAGTGCCGCGGCGAAATTCGAACCGCGAACTATGTGATCCACAGTCCGGTGACGTATCCACATGAGCACACCATCTCTACAAATTGCTCGAGTCCCAATCGCAGCCTTAATTTAATTCTCAATACAAATATCTTCACAACTCTCAAACCAGGTAGTGTAAATGTATAGGAAGAAATTCCATGAATACGCCTTATGTAACCTTATAAGAACCGACAAGGTATTTGTCGCCACCGTGAGAAGCAGTTGCGATGCATTATAAACGTAGCTAACACTATCACTAATTTGTCTGTATTCAACCAAATTTATTTCATAATGGGGGAGGACCCCCCCCCCCTCCCCTCCCTTAATACCTACCTCCATTGCAATGTGGACCTGACCAGCCTTCTGCACAGATGCAGGAGAAAGTGGTTGTAGTGCTGGTAAACGTTGAAACACATGTTGCTCCGTTGTAGCATAAGTTTACCAACGTTACGCAAGGGTCCGCTGTATAGGCGGAAAAAACAAGAAAATCTACCAAGCTGAAGGGCACAATGACTTCGGTGACAATCACAGCAGAAAACTGCCGGTCTACTTGGAACATTACCCATGTGACAGTATTAAAATGTAATTCGAAAGACTTCTCATTCTCTAGTTAAAGTACAATCAACAACATTTTGGCGAAATGATAATTCTACTCAAAAATTTAAATAGGTCGTATTTTGGAATTGCGTTACTGTACGTGTATATATAATTGACAAGTTTATTGAATATACATGGGGACGCACTGGAAGTCAGGATAGGTAGGCGCTTACAAAGAGCCAGGCTGTTTGAAGATTGAGGTCAATCTATGTTTGGGGTGGTGCCAAAAAAAAATATCGGCTGGTTGCACCAAATTTCCAGTTAGAAAATTATGCCAATACGCATTCAGAGACAGTTTACTTTGACTTTGAATTAAAACTTAAACAGAAACATGATGTTCCTTACTGAATTCACAAACTCTGCCAATAAATCCACTAGGACAGTCACATGTGTATAACTGATCTATCGTTGGGATACACGTTGCACCATTCAAGCAAGGATGAGTTGGTTTATCACAGGGATGAAGTACTGAAAAGAAGGTAGACAATATCCGGTTTTTTTTATTACCATTAATTTAGTTGCGAACATGTAGTCAAATGTTTTTTGTACGTTTAAATCATTATTTTCAAACAAATCTAACAGACAAAATCAGGAATGTTAACTACCCCATTAAATATATATCGTTCTTTTAAAGTTCATTAAATTGCATTTTGAAATCGGATTCTAGTTATACCGTTGCGTATATTAAGCCCCATATAATTTACAGCAGACTTAACATTTCCATAACAACTTCAATTTTATGTACTATGTCAATGGAGAAACTAAGTCTGTTTTGAATAAACTAACAAGGGTATGTAGCTGACTTTGAAAGCTAGTTTATGTAACCAGTAAAGTTTATCTAAAGTGCAATTTACTAAGACTGGATTTTAAGAGAAACCAGACTTCAGAATAAACATCTCACTTTAACAAAGAAATGTCTTGAAATCCGTCTTTCAAAAGTTGTATCTGTACGAGGAGTAAAGAGCTTACAGTTCTCGCAGCGATCACCAGTGTATTCAAATGAACATGTGCAGTGGACAATGGGAGGGTTCGTCCAACCATCAGTGTATGAGCAAAAGCCTCCATTTTGACAAGGGTTCTGCGTTTGGAAGCAAGGATTATCTGCAATAAATAATAAAAAGGGATGGTAAAAACATGCAGATCGAAAAGCTTTTCAGAGGGGAGGGGGAGGGGGGGGGTCCTTTTTAGACATTATTTGTGTCATTCATATAAAGCCCATTTGTGCTTTTTCGATCTATTAGTTATGAATCGTGGACTAAAAGATAATAAATACATTAAATCATGGTGTCTCAATTAAAATGGTCACGAAAATATTTCCTTTTCATTTCTGTTCAGGTTAATATTGAATCGCTTTCCCTTCAATGTGACGTCACGACAAAGTTTGTTTATTTAAAAAAGTCTTAGGTTGCTAGTATACTGACCGTATTCACATGAACGACCGATGTATGAAGTAAAGCAAGTGCAAGTGTAGTCAAAAGGAATAGTTGCCAGATCGTTTGTACAAGTTCCTCTTCTGAAGCATTGCTGTAGCGTACAAGGATAAGCTGTTATGGCAATAAATAGAAACGTTAAATTAGTACACAATTGGAAAACTGATTTTCATGATATAATATACATTTTTTGAACTATTTGATGTTTTTTAAATTGTAAATACTAAGAACAGTGCAGGTATGGACTCTGTAGGTACGGAGATTAAATGATACTGTTATCAAATTTTGGAGCGCCCAAGTTGGCGGAAACCGGCGCTATAGAAAAAAAAAGATTATTATTATCATTATTTGATTGATTAGGACTTTATAGTACAAATCCCTATCACGGCTATTGATATATTAAATCTAATGCAGTAATTCATTTCAAATGTACTTAACGCCTACATTCCTTGATTCTGAATGTTTTTAAAATATATTAAATGCCTCTATGATCCACAGAGAACGACAATCTATAAATTATTTTACTTAGATAACCCAATAAACTACACTGTAAGAGTAATTTGATAATAAAAGTAAAAGATTTTAGTCAATAATCTGAACGTGTTTTATGTTATTAACTCACCATTTTTACATTCAGAGCCATAGTACTCAGAGGTACAGAGACAAGTTGCAAATAATCCAGTAAGTTGGTTATATTGACAGGTTCCTCCGTTGAAACACACGGAATTAATGCATCCCATCGCTGAAAGGGTAAACAGGAATAACAGTATACAGAGCGTTTCAAAAGGAGGACATGGACCCTGTGGCATTTTAATCTTACGCTAACCATGTTACCCAATAAAGTCTATACCAGTATTCTTCCCAGAACTTTGAAAAATCCTACAGGATTGAAATTGATGAGTATCATTATTCATGTCAACTTTTACGGTTTCGTGAGCATTGGCAACACTTTAAAAGTTCCTAATAAATTGGTTTCTGTAGAAATATGCACAGTTTCAAAGTGGTTGAAAGTGCTCGACTAAACATGAATTGTGTGCATTACTCAGTGCCAACCAATTAAACAAGCCTCACCTATAAAAATAACACAAATGGTTATTGTAAGGTTTTAACTCAGAACATTAAAAAAACATAGTTACTATATTGATATGTTCTGTATCATATTGAATGGCGTATTCTACGAACATTCAAGAATATCATGAATTCCCATGTAATTCTCTATACAGATAATTCATTATATTTTAATAATATTTCTAGATTAATTACAGGACAAAACCTCATGAAAGGTATGAAATTAATATTTGGCATAATTTGGAGCCAGATAATTACAATAGTTAATATATCAGGGAAAAACATAGTCAGGAGATTTGAACTGACCGTTTTGACATTCATTTCCAGTGAATCCCTCTCGACATAGACAGGTGTATAGCTGAGATGAAACAGCGTTACATGTTCCTCCATTGTCACATGGGTTAGAACTCCAGCAGGGATGAACTACAACATCACCGGAATAAAAAAAACATACTAATAGTTCTTTCCTAACTAGCTAATATTAATAATAATATTCCGCTTTTAAATAGCGCTTAATACATCGATGATGTCTCTAAGCGCTTTATAGATATATTATAATATTAGAGGTGTCGTGGTCTATTGGATACGTACAATGTTTGTGGATCACATGGTTCGCGGTTCGAGTCCCACCACGCCACTAATGTCTTTCGGCAAGACATTAATCTACATTTTTCACTCTCTACCCAGGTGTTAAATGTATACCGGTAGGAAGGAATTCATTGAATGCTAGGGGCACCGAAATCTGTAGCCTAGCAGAGCAGCGGTATCATTGGAGCGCCTCGAGGATATGCGTGGTGGATATGGGCGCTGTAACAATATCAATTATTACTATTGTTACTATTGTTATAATCAGTATTATTATCGTTATTACTATAAGTATCATTATTATTATCATTATTATCATTAGTGTACCACTAGTATATAAGATTTGTAGTGCACCCAATCCACTTCAAATCAAATGCTAAAATGTGCGAAACGATACTTTCCTTTTTATGTCGGGCAGGGTTGAGAGGTAATCTTTATATTTTGTGTATGCGCGGTAAGGGAGCGATAGACAGTGACACTGTCAGTCACCTGACTTGGTATTATATATAAATAATGGTCAGGAAATGAGTTGATGATATTGGTAATTAAACAAATCGATTCTGCCATAAGTATTCTAATCATGTGTTCATTCTTGTTATCATCACCGCATAAGGGGGTAATAGATTGTTTATACTGGTCTGCACAACCAATCATTACAGTCGAAAAATGAGATTATCCCATTGTTTACAGGAACCTTGCGGTCCGCGTGTTAAGCCTCTGGCAATGAAAGAATTTAAAACTGAACGGGTTAAGGCACTTTCTACAAACAACGCAATTCCCCCATTCCAGGAGAGAGGGGCTTCTTTTATTTCTTGATTGAGATAAAGTACATGGAAACCAAGATGAAAAGTAGAAAAATTCATGACAAAATGTTTTTCTCTTCAGGATCCACGTTTACCATTTTCACACAATGAACCGGTGACGAGTGGTGTGCTGCTGGTACATCGTGCTGCATAGGCATCCGTAACGCTACATGAACACTCATTCAGACAGGGAGTCGGTATACATGGATCATCTGCAAAGAAAATAGCAAGAGAAATGATTTCATTTTGGCAGAATTTCCCAAATGGTGTAGCATTAGTGGAAACAAATGAAAGAAATCGGCGATGCTGTACGAATAGTGAAACCATGAACTAAATTATCTTAGTTTCTCTTCACTTGTTCGATGATTCTTTCGAATTCATGGAGGTAGATTGATTAACTTTCGAAGTAGATTAATTATCATCTTTTGTAAAGCGCATAGAGACACTCCTGTGTTATGTGCTAAAGACATAATTTATAATCATAATTATTGCTCGATAGCAAAAGCTTTTGATCCTATTATAATTGAGTTGTTAACGTCCTAAAATATGAGGTCCAAACATTAATTATGGGGTTACTTTGATGAGAGATAGAGTTAGGGTTATGCAACCTGATGGGAAAAGGTGAGTAATGATTCCTTCTTGGATAATTGAATAGAGGAAGTTGACCATGAAATTAAATTTGTTTTATGAGACTACAAAATTAAGAAAACACAGGTCAGTGAAATTTGACAATTTAATAAAAATAAAAAGGATAAAAGATTATCCTTTTTAAATATGTGAATAATTAAACAAACTTGGCAACTCTATCATTTCCTAAGCGAGAAACTTCCCATTTGGCCCAATCAATTATCACGAATCTAGCTCTCGTTCAATTTAAACGAAATACAATGTATTTTGATATTCGTAACAGCATGTCTAACATGTTTGCAAAGATATATAACAAATTATAAGAAAATACATATAACGATAATATGGTGCTCGCATGTATATGATCGTCAAGACAAAAACAAAAACAAAAAACCCTCTCCCTAAAAAAGATAATGATAATAATATTACTAACTTTGAAAAGTTGACATGGGTTTGTCTCAAATTTCTACTGAGCACTACGGGTAGAGCTATTGTTTTCCTACTCATATGACAAATAACTGATTTGTTTACGATACTTTTTTTATTTCTTACTTTGCTCATGTTTACTCACCATTAGCACAAGACGGCCCAACGCTGCCAAGATAACAGTCGCATATGATGTCACTGTTGACAACACTGCAAGCTCCGTTCCCATTACATGAACCGGGTGAGCACACCGTCATGGCTGAAAATATAGAATTATAGGTCAAAATTATTAACGTGTTGACTTCTAAATTATTTTATTCAGTAAAGGATTAATGCAGGAACCACCTGGTTTGGAAAGACAATGGGTTAAATAGTATTTTACAGTTTTATAGTTCTTACAGTATTATCAAAATAAATGACGCATGGAATATGATTAATTACGTTGCTAGTATGATTGCAGATTCCCCCCTAAAAAAAAAAGTGGAAACTGAAAAACATTCATACTATTAAAACTTGATGTATTATTGTTTATATGCATGACTAAGAAAGTTCGTAGGGTTTGTTTTTTCTTTATTTTCTCAAAACAATTCATTGTCAGTTCACTAAACTCTGACTTCGCCGTTTATATACGAATGCATTAATTCATTTCAATTTCTTTAAAAATATTTAGAGTTACTCAAGTATAATGTAATTCACTTGTTGATCATTTATTAACAATGAAATACGGTACATTAATTAACTATAATTCATATTTACCTTTGCGTCTCTGATATATTAATCATATTGATCATGAACGTATCTGTTTATCTGCATGGCAGATTTTCTGTAATTATCAAATTTACCTTTAAAAAGTACAGAATAGTCGTTCTTTAAATCGAATGTAGAATATTAATGTGAATCTTTTGATATGCGACCAAACTGTTCTTTATGATTGCAAATAATACAACCATATTTTCTACTGCTTTTATATATTGTTTTCTATATGAGTATAACTGAGTGTCGACATTTTCGCATTGTATTGTTGTTTTTCGAGGCAAGCATCCCAGGCTTTGATGGTTTACATGCTTTGTCGCGGATAAGTAATCATATGAAAACAAAAAAGCAAGCAAGTAAACCAGCAATCAACAAACATATCGAGTCGAATATCCTTTATACAATATTGATTGATTAGTCATGTCAACATTTTACGGTTTCGTGAGCATTGGCAACACTTTAAAAGTTCCTTATAAATTGGTTTCTGCGGAAATATACACGGTTTCAAAGTGGTTAAAAGTGTTAGACTAATCATGAATTGTTTGCATTACTCACAGTGCCATCCAATTAATCAAGCTTCACCTATAGCAATAACACAAATGGTTATTGTAAAGTTTTTACTCTGGACAATTAAAAAAACATAGTTACTAAATTGATATGTTCTGTATCATATTGAATGGCGTATTCTACGAACATTCAAGAATATCATGAATTCCCATGTAATTCTCTATACAGATCATTCATTATTTTTTGATAATATATCTAGATTAATTACAGGACAAAACCTCATGAAAGGTATTACATTAATATTTGGCATAATTTGGAGCCAGATAATTATTATTTAGGACTTCAATATAATATTGAAGTCCTAAATTATATCAGGGAAAAACATAGTCAGGAGATTTGAACTGACCGTCTTGACATTCATTTCCAGTAAATCCCTCTCGACATAGACAGGTGTATAGCTGAGATGAAACAGCGTTACATGTTCCTCCATTGGCACATGGGTTAGAACTCCAGCAGGGATGAACTACAACATCACGGGAGAAAAAATAACATACTAATAATTTTTCCTAACTAACTGATATTAGAGGTGTAGAGGTGTCGTGGTCTAGTGGATATGTCTGTGGATCACATGGTTCGTGGTTCGAGCCCCACCACTGCACCAATATCTTTCGGCAAGACATTAATCTACATTTTCCTCTCTCCACCCAGGTGTTTAATGTGTACCGGTAGGAAGGAATTTATTGCATGCTGTGGGCGCCGAAATATGTAGCCTAGCAGAGCCGCGGTAATATTGGAGCGCCTTGATGACAATGCGTGGTGGATAATGGCGCTATAAAAATCAATTATTATTACTATTGTTATAATCATTATAATTATTATAATTATTATTTTTATTATCATTATCATTAGTGTACCACTAGTATAACAGATTTGTAAGGCTCCAAATCCACTTGAAATCAAATGCTAAAATGTGCGAAATCTTTTCATGTCGGGCTGGGGTAATTTTTATATTTTGTGTATGCGGGGTAAGGGAGCGATAAACAGTGACACTGCCAGTCACCTGACTTGGTATTATATATAAATAATGGTCAGGAAATGATGATATTGGTAATTAAACAAATAGATTCTGCCATAAATATTCTAATCATGTGTCCATTCTTGTTATCATCACCGCACAAGGGGATATTAGATTGCTCTACTGTTCTGCACAACCAATCATTGCAATCGAAAAATTAGATTATCCCATTGTTTACAGGGGTCTTGCGGTCCGCGTTCGAAGCCTGTGGCAATAAAAGAATTTAAAACTCAACGGGTTAAGGTACTTTCTACAAACAAGGCAATTCCCCCATACCAAGAGAGAGGGGCTTCTTTTATTTCTTGATTGAGATAAAGTACATGGAAACCAAGATGAAAAGTAGAACAAATTCATGACAAATTTGTTTCTTCTTCTTCAGGATCCACGTTTACCATTTTCACATAATAGACCAGTGACGAGTGGTGTACTGCTGGTACATCGTGCTGCATAGGCATCCGTAACGCTACATGAGCACTCATTCAGACAGGGAGTCGGTATACATGGATCATCTGCAAAGAAAATAGCAAGAGAAATGATTTCATTTTGGCAGAATTTCCTAAATTGTGTTACATGAGTGGAAACAAATGAAAGAAATCGGCGGTGCTGTACGAATAGTGAAACCATGAACTAAATTATCTTAGTTTCTCTTCACTTGTTCGATGATTCTTTCGAATTCATGGAGGTAGATTGATTAACTTTCGAAGTAGATTAATTATCATCTTTTGTAAAGCGCATAGAGACACTCCTGTGTTATGTGCTAAAGACATAATTTATAATCATAATTATTGCTCGATAGCAAAAGTTTTTGATCCTATTATAATTGAGTTGTTAACGTCCTAAAATATGAGGTCTAAACATTAATTATGGGGTTATTTTGATGAGAGATAGAGTTAGGGTTATGCAACCTGGTGGAAAAGGGTGAGTAATGATTCCTTCTTGGATAATTGAATAGAGGAAGTTGACCATGACATTATTTTAATTTTAATAAGATTACAAAATTAAGAAAACACGTCAGTGAAGTCCGACAATAAAAATGAAGAAAACAAAAGGATGAAAGGTTATCCTTTTTTTAAGATGTGAATAATTCACCAAACCTGGCAACTCTAATATTTCCTATGCGAATAACTTCCCATTTGGCCCAATCAATTATCACAAATATAGCTCTCGTTCATTATGAACGAAATACACTGTATATTGATATTCGTAACAGCATGTTTAACATGTTTGCAAAGATATACAACAAATTATAAGAAAATATAAATAAAGATAATATGGTGCTCGCATGTATTTGATCGTCAAGACAAAAAAACCTCCCCCAAAAAAAAGCTAATGATAATAATATTACTAACTTTGAAATGTTTACATGGGTTTTTCTCAAATTTCCACAGAGTCTGACGGGTAGAGCTATACTTTTCCTACTCATATGAAAAATAAGTTAAATATTTACGATACTTTACTTTGCTCAAGTTTACTCACCAATAGCACAAGACGGCCCAACGCTGCCCATATAACAGTCGCATATGATGTCACTGTTGACAACACTGCAAGCTCCGTTCCCGTTACATGAACTGGGTGAACACGCTATCACGGCTGAAAATATAGAATTATAGGTCAAACTTGTTGACTACTAAATTATTTAATTACGTAACTATATGATTAATGCAGGAACCACCTGGTTCGGAAAGACAATGGATTAAATGGAAGATTCTTACAGTATTATCAAAATAAACGACGCATGGAAGATGATCAACAGCTTTGCTAGTATGATTGCAGATCCCCCCCCCAAAAAAAAAAAATAATAATAACTGGAAACTGAAAAACATTCATACTATTAAAACTTGACATATTATTGTTTATATATGCATGACTAAAAACAGTTTTTAGGGTTTGTTTTTCTTTGTTTCTTCAAAACAATTCATTGTCAGCTCATCAAACTCTGACATCGCCGTTTATATACGAATGTATTTATTTATTTATTTCAATTCAATTTAATTTATAGAGTTATACTCAAGTATTATATAATTCACTTGTTTATCATTTATTAACAATGAAATACGGTACATTAATTAACTATAATTCATATCTCTATTTGCGTCTTCGACATATTAATCATAAACGTATCTTTCTATCTGCATGGCTGACTTTCTATAATTATCTAATTTACCTTTAAAATGTACAGAATAGTCATTCTTTAAATCAAATGTAGAATACCAATGTGAACCTTTTGATATGCGACGAGACTGTTCTTTATTATTGAAAATACTACTCTCATATTTCTACTGGTTTTATATATTGTTTTCTGTATGGGAATAACTGTGTGTCTATATTTTCACATTGTATTGTTTTTTTTTCGAGGCATCCCAGGCTATGGTGTTTTACATGTTTTTGTTTCGAATAAGTAATCATATACAAACAGCAAACCAAGCAAATAAACAAGCAAACAAACCAAGAAACATGTCGAGGAGAAATCATAAGAATTAAAACTGGGCATACCAATAGTGCAGAAGTCGCCTGTCCAGGACGGATTACACGTACAAGAAGCAGTAGCTGCTGATTCATCAACACTGAATGTGCATTGTCCCAGATTGTGGCATGGATTTGTTGGCAAACAAGGGTTGTCTGTGTTCGTAAGAATTAATAATAATAAAAGCTGAATCTATATTACGCACATATATATCCCAGGGGAAGCTCAAGGCAACTACAAAGTACTTTTACCCTGGCCTTAGCCCAAGGCGCTAAAAGCATTGAAGTAATGAATTGCTACCAGGCTCCCATTTACTAATCCTGGATGGAGAGTGGCAAATGTAGAATAATCGCCAAAGAACATTAATACAGGGCTGGGATTCAAACCACGAACCACCATATGGATTCACGGTCCGGTGACGTATCCACTAGACCATGATACCTCTAAGCTCTTGGTTTGCTATTCAGCTGAATTGTATGCATTTCAGCTCTCGGGCTGCTATGTATCGTTTTTAATAAACCATTTTCAATTCAATTCAATTCAAAGTGCTAATCAGGAACTCAAAGAGTTCCTTTTTTAAAGGGAATTTCGCAGTGTTGTAGTCATGATCTGAGGTCCCGAGACCAAGACCAGGAGGACTCCTGCAATTGACACGATTTATTTGGCTTGAGGTCTCGAGGTCAATACCACAACCGAAACATGAAAAGCCAGAAACAGAGAATTCGGAGGTAGGTGACCCTCCGTTGTCAGCTCGAATTCGAATGGAGTGTTACCTCTATATACGTAGTATTTGGTTTAATAGAATAGCTGGTAATGTAAGAAAGGGTATATGTCTCGATATTTTGGTAACAGGTAAGGACCTGAATGATAGAGAGCACGAGCGGACAGGCAGATTCATTGAAAACACCCACAATGCCCGCCTTCATTTAGTGACATATCCATATAAAACCAAATCTTGCTCATCATTTCAAGGCTAAATAGAAAATTAATTGCGAAATGAAAAGTTTTTACCTATATTACAGAATGGTCCAACCCAGTTTGTGTAACAGAGACATACAGAATTACCGCTAACCACACTGCAGTCGCCATTCCCGTTACACAGGTCATCGGGGCAGAGTGAAGCTTTAGAAAATGTTAAGAAGAAAAATGTACAGATTAGCACAATTTAAATCAAAAATATTATTACACAACTGAACACTAAAGGGGTACTTCAGACATGTGCAAGATATGCTGCATGCTGACGATGGTCTAGTACTTAATTTATACTGGGAATCTCGCTCACCAAGCCTAGATTTTCTGAGATTCCCTTTTTTCCCCTCTCGGTTAAATCAAGCAATATACAATATTTTGTCTTATTCTCAAACTTAAATGTACTCTGTAAACTTATTTTATTACGTACTTATCACTATTTAGTTACCTGTATAATTCATTTGTTCTATTACATATTGTAATACTGTATGGTTTATATAATTCATTTTAATTTGTGGATATTTGAGTGGAAAAATAAATCAAATTAAATCAAATTAAATCCGGAAATTGGCCTGAGGAGGAGGAACACTTTCTCAGCCTAGCGTGATCTTTAAATTCTAGTAAGGAAACCACTTATTGAGGGCCCCAGTTTTCGTACGGGGGAGGGGCGAAATCACCCAGAACGAGTAGGTTATTTTGTGAAGAAAAGGCAGGTCTTTTGAGAATATGTCTGTTTATATATATATATGTATATTTTTATTTTCGTTTCCATGTGGAATCGTACAGTCGTTAACTACTACTACTAGTATCATAAAAGGTGACTGCATTTTCTTAAATTCTTGATGATAAATCTGTCAAAAGATGAGAATTTCCCCCCTCCCCCGTTACCCCTTCCTTCAAATAAGTTAGTCGTCACGTGTACATGTAAGAACACAATAATGTGTCTACATATGCCACTGAAAGGGAACAAAGAAAAGGAAAAACGGGAAAATCAATACCAAACTTCAAGATATAGGGTTTCCATCGTTTAACCAAAACGAAAATAAAAACAAAATTTTCTGATTTTTGCCCTGATGGAGTTTTCAAAATGTCAGGATCAGAAAATTACACATTTTGCTCACCATAGATAATCATTCTCTAGGTACGCGGGTTGAGAAAGAGAGAAAAAAAAGTCTATGAGACCACTTTCTATTTCAGCAAATGTAATTCCCTGATTTTTTACTTCTCCCTGACTTGAACAAAAATGGAACTAATTTTTCAGGTTTTTCCAGATGTATTTCCATGATATCTAAGAACCCTCAGATACCTGGACAAATCAGACTTACTTTCACACGTTGTACCAGTGTACCCAACAGGGCAGTAACAATCATATGATCCTGGTCCAACGGAGACGCAAGAACCACCGTTCTTGCAAACACCACCAGAAAGACAAACATGAACTACATGAAGAGAAAATGGAACAAAATTAAAGTTCGTATAACTTATTACATTACAGCTAAAACGTTTATGTTATACTGCACAGTGATTTCATTTGATTCAAAGCATTGATTATTCAAATTCTTGAGATATTTTCTGAATGATCTCTAACTCTTACGTGATTTTTATCATACTTAGTCCAGTTGCCGGTTGCACAAGGGCCGGTTGCACAAGGGCCTGTGTGGTAATTTTGCTATAGCGATTCATATTTCAAATTTATGTATGTGCAATGGTTTTTGTAGAAGAGGAAGACGACAAAAAAGGAGACGACGAAGAAAAATAACAGAGAAAGGAGAACAACAACAAAACAGAGGAGAAAAAAAAGAAGAAGAAGAAGGTGATGATGATGATGATGATGAAGATGAAGGAGACATACCATTTTCACAAAATGGACCGGTGATGAGGGGAGAGTCACTGTTACATTGGACTGTATAGGTAACAGTGACAGTACACGTACAGCCATTCTGGCATGGATTCGACCGACATGGATTATCTGAAATCAAAAAGAAACAAGACAATCGTTCCATTTTGGAATCGAATCTAGTCAATTCTAAAGATGCGTATCAATTTATTTCGATTCCGTGTGATAAATTGAAAATTTGAACACGATCGCATCGATTTTCAGATAATCTATCAAATCGCGATTGTAATACCATATAGTACATGCCATGGAAAGCAAGGTGAGATTACCATCGTAAGTCAATTTGATTTATTTTGCACATATCAACGGTGATGGACATGGTTAGTGAAATGGAATAAAGAAAGATTTATTCGAAAGTCTCTGCGATTGTGTTTTAATAAGTCATCCAGAATATTAGAACTTTGAGCGTTTTTCATATATATAAAAGTTGTTCAGTGACGAATAGCCGAACAAAACGATTAAGTGTGAAATATAAAATGATCGATCATAATCTTACATACTGCCACCTTCAATATTTAGACATGGCCGGTAATGAAATAATAACTATCAAATGCAATAGAATCAGTTTTAGCACATCAGGGACCCGCCTTATAAAGAGTTGCAACTATTTACATAAGAGACAAGGGACTGCAAACTTGCGATTGATTAGACGAACCGTCTTATAAACAAGGGTCCTACATAATCGAATTTTGTGACTTATATATAGAACTTATCGGCTAAAATAGTTTCAAATCTAAGAAATTATGGCAAAAAATGATTTAAAAAAAGTAAACCTACCAATATCACAGAATGTTCCGACCCAGTCCGAAGAGCAGAGGCACGTCGATTCGCCGTTCACTACACCACATATACCGTTCCCGTTACATATATCACTGGAGCACATCGCAGCTTGCCATAAGAGAGAGAAGGAAAAAAACACGGATATATTATCAGTTGATAATAAGTTTAATGTTATGATGCATCGTAAAATGCAGAAACAACAACAACAACAACAAACAAAACAAACAGACAACAAATGGCAAACAAACAAATAATCATTACAACCTTTTTACGGTTGAAAAACATACTCTGTATCTTTGCGGTTGTTAAGTGGTAAATAATAGCTGAGAGTCTGCATGGTCCATGTCAGAAGAATTATATTTTTTCCCCACTTAATACAGAGAGAAAAAGAAACTTTTTTGAAACCAGGTATCAATATAAACTAACAAGTATCAAGTCATATGTAACTTCTAAATACAATAACCATACTGTTAAAGTCTGATAAAAAACACTTCAGAGTGTATCTGAGAGTAAGTTCAGCAGAGGTAGGCGAAAAGTAACATGATTGCCTTGCGTCTAGCGAAAATTGAATAGACTTACTTTGACAGAGATTTCCGGTAGTGTCGATGGGACAGATACACTTTAACGAATCAATGCCCAATGGGACACATGTACCACCATTCTTACATACGTCATTCCGAATACATATGTGAACTGAATAGAAAGAGAGAGAGAGAGATAGAGAAAATTAAAATGAAATCAATAACATCAAGAGTGTAATAATTTATCACAATCCATTTCAAGCTATGTAAAATTAATTAGGGATGGTTAACGGGAGAGTTCCTCTTCAAATCCCTTCTTCATCCCTTACTTTATGAATTGTTTGGGGATGATATCGTTTTTTCTATTTACCTTCCATAAAAATTACATAGTCGGTTTCTTGCAAATCCTCTAAGAAAGCATGTTTCAGATTACTGGTGAACTTTTTTATATTTCTGGTTATGGATTGGGATCAAATTCCAGCTTCTACCCTCTCCTAAAACAAGATCTGTTCATATTCAGGTGCCGTCATTCTATAAGAAACAAAAACATAAAACTTCATCCAATAGGCCAAGTGTGTTTGAACACACGAGGGTTTTTGTTTCTTCTATCATTATATTTGATAGTCAAGAACTTGAGTGCAATTGCTACTTCCGTTTTGCACCTCATCCAGAAAAGGGCAATGACTAATTACTTTATTTAGCGAATGGTAAAAATATCATATATCAAAGAAGTCCGACATAATGTAGGCCTACCTTGTTCACAAAATGTTCCAGTAATAAATGTTGAGTTGGTAGTACATACTGCTGTCGTATCATCCACCACGCTGCATGAGCAATCATTCATGCATGGATTCGGTACACAAGGGTCATCTGTACATAAACATTTATATAGTTAAACTGATAGCTGTGTAGAACACATCAGAACAAGAGTTCAGCAATAGGTTATAATGTAATCAAATTAAATAGATACGTTACGTTGAGTGCCTCGTGACGAATTATTTCCTTCACCTATTACGAATAATTGTATTTCAATAGAATGAACAATTTAATACCTAACGTTTTGTCATATAGGGGAAGCCATAATATCTGTCCGACCTAGCAACAACTACTGTATGTAATTTATATTCCGACTATAGAGATACAATAATATATCATAGGTGAATGTAATAGCTCGTCGCTAGGTAAACGTACATAAGTCTGAACTCATCTTGAATATGGTCCGTTGAATGTATCTAATCGCAAAAAACTAAATATCAAAAGTTATGAATTCAAACGAGTTATAATCATATTTACTACATACTTTTCTGGAGACACAGCTATAAATCAAGATTGATCGGCGAATTTTCTAAGTATAATATACTACTGGTGAAAATCCAGAGGAAAACCGACTCCGACTAGAACAAGAATATAGAATTTGACAAGTCAATATATGATTTTGTTTCAGTTAAGTGCTTCAGAATATGAATTCATGACTTACCGTTCTCACAAATTGCACCACGAAAACCATCAGGACAGTCACAAGCAAATGCATTTAAATGGTCCACGCAAGTTCCCCCATTTTCACATGCTTCAGGGGAGCATTCATCAATTTCTATGTATGTTAGAAAAACAGGTTGGAAAATTCCTGTTGATGTTGTCATTTTTCAATCAATTCACAACAATCATGGCGACAAGCTCCAGATTTCAGAGATTGAAATACAGTACATTGAAATAAAGGTAGTTACCTTTAAGGATATCACATTTCACGTTTTGGCATCTTTTCAAGTGATACAAATTTGGGGTTCACAAAAAGAAACAAAAATATATCTGAGAGTTCCGTCATTTCCGTTCCGTATTTACTAGTTTTTTCCGTCATTGCTTTTCTCTGCCAAAACACTATAAAATCAGGAGAAAAGGCAATTACACCCCAATAGTTATATTAATCCGAGACAGGTGTAGGGGCTGCAACCCCGAAATTTCTAAAGTAATATAATTCGGAAATACATTACCTCATGTTTAGGCAGTGTGGAAGTGTTGTATCTGTTTTCTTTCAGTTTGATTTCAATATCATTAATTTTCGACATCATAAATATTATACAAATAATGAATGCTTATGAGTTCAATAGTGCGAATATTTTCATGAGTTGAAAGATTAACGTTAATCTTTCAACGAATGAAAATATTTGCACTATTGAACGAATGAAAAACATTCATTATTTGTTTTATACAACATCTTTCAACAAATTATGCTTTGCTCCTTATATTAAATATAAGTGAAAGTTGGAGTAAGGCCTTCTCGATTACATTCAGATTGCCTCCGCGTCAGATGCGCGCAGCTAATATAACAATGGGATACACGCAGGGCAGAGAGATACGCCCGGTGAATTCGTTAACGAAGTATGCTAATTTTTTAAGTTTAAACGTTTGCGGGTTAAAAAGAAATTAAATGATGGAATATTAGAACAGTATATTAAGGATTTTCATATTGTATGTTTAAGTGAAACTAAAGCTGATGATATTCATGAATCAATTTTGCCAGATGGCTTTAAATACCTGTTTAAAGAAAAACCAAGTCAAAGCAACTTTCCATTTGGTGGTGTTCATGGAATTGGTGTTCTACTAAGAAAAGAAATATTCAATTTTGTGTCAATTATTAAACGGGTTAAATCCGAAACAGTATTTTGGTTAAAGATCAGTGAAAAGGCATTTGGATTTCCTTTTATACTTGGTGCTGTTTACATTCCTCCTGAAAATTCTAAATATTACAACGAGTCTATGTTTGATGACATTGCTTCTGATTTTCTCATGTTAAAAAGTGTTCATAATATGCCATTTTGTCTTTTAGGAGATTTTAATGCAAGAACGGGTAATGAAAATGAAATCTCTGGTTATTCTGAAATTGAGGATTGCGCCAACAGTCAGTATGTGAATGATTCTGTTAACGATTATATCGATACTGTGGATTTTAAGACTTCTAACATAAGTTTGAGAAGATGTAACAGCGATGCTGTTATTAATAACCACGGCAAAAGATTTCTTGAACTTTGTAGACATTTTAAACTAATTATTGCAAATGGTCGTGTAGGCGTGGATAAACAAGGTGATTTTACGTGTGCTAACACAAGTACAATCGATTATTGTGCCGCATCGCTCGAATTATTTCATGTTCTCAATAATTTTGCGGTTGATGTATTTGATCCTTTTATGTCTGATAAAAACAATCCCATTGTATTAAGATTGAATATCGAAAGCAGATATGAAAAACGTAAAAGTGAAGAAAAAGTGAAAAAAGATTCGGGATCATCAACGAAAGTTAAATGTAGTGTAAATTCTGCTAAAGATTTTATTGATAACATCGATCAAAGTCTAGTTGAAAATATACATTATGCAGTCGATCGTTTGGAGGGTCACGACATTCAGGTTGATCAGGAATCAATCGATAATGTAGCTTGTTTATTAAAAAATATTTACCTTACGGCGGCCAAAAAAAGTGGAATGGTAAAAACCTATGGAAATCATAAACCTTGTAAATCTGGTCGAAATGGGAAACCATGGTTTGATGCAAATTGTGCTCGGTTAAGGGCTCAGTATTTTCATCTTAAAAATCTTAGGAAGATTGACAAATCTGATAGTATTGAAAAGGAATATACCAAAGTTAAGAAAATGTATAAAAAAAACTATTCGTTCAGCTCAAAACAATTTTGATATAAAAATCCACAGTGAATTAAGAAATCTTAAAATCAATCAGCCTCAAGCATATTGGAAAATTATTAATTCAGCTAACGGTTTAAGTAATGAAAAACCCCCAATTGAAATTCATTCTCTTGAACAACACTTTCATAGTCTGAGCCAAAATCATAGAGACAATGCAGATATATTTGAACCTGACCAGATTCATTCGAGCAATCAATGTTTCAATCGTTCTATAAGCAGGGAGGAAGTAACACGTCAAATAAATAGGCTGAAAAATGGTAAGGCACATGGCGATGATTTAGTTCTAAATGAATTTTTGAAGTGTAGCACAAATCCTGTTTTATCAGTAATCGTTAGGTTATTTAACATTGTATTTGAAAGTGGAATTGTACCATCTGAATGGACAATAGGGTTAATTCACCCTCTTTACAAGAAGAAAGGAAATCCTGATGATCCCACCAACTATAGAGGAATATCATTGCTTAGTTGTCTTGGCAAGCTGTTTACAGCAGTCTTGAATGAGCGACTTACGTCTTATCTCGAAGATAATGAAATGCTTGGTGAAGAACAGGCTGGTTTTCGAAATGGTCATTCAACGCTTGATCATATTTTTGTTCTCCATTCAGTGATCGATTTATATCTCTCTTCAAAAGAGAGGGTTTATTGTGCATTTATTGACTACAAGAAGGCATTTGATTTGGTTGACAGGAGTTCTCTTTGGAATAAATTACTTAAGAATAATGTTGATGGTAACTTTTTCAATGTAATTAAGCATATGTATGCTCAGGCTAAGTCATGTGTAATTTCTGGTACAGAAAAGTCTTCTTTATTTGATTGTAACATTGGTGTGCGACGAGGAGAAAATTTATCTCCGATGCTATTTGCCCTTTTTTTAAATGACTTCAAACAATTCATTTGCGAAAAGTTTGGAGGAATAAATATTCTTCCTGACAAACTTGATGCAGCTGCGTATCAAAATGGTATAGATGTATATCTCAGGCTTTTTGCATTACTGTATGCAGACGATACAATAGTTCTTGCACATACTGAAAGTGATCTTCAACTTGCTCTTGATGCGGTATCTGATTACTGTAAGAATTGGTTTATTCAAGTCAACACAGCTAAAACCAAAGTTGTTGTATTTTCTCGTGGTAAAGTTCGAAAAATTCCTATATTTGAATTTGATGATGATATTGTAGAAGTTGTTGATGAATACGTCTATCTTGGAACTACTTTTAACTACAACAACAAATTTCGTAAAGCACAAATTAAGCAACTCAATCAAGCTAGACGAGCAATGTATAGTCTATTATCTAAAACTTACCAACTGCACTTACCTATTGATATCCTCTTGGAATTATTTGATCAACTTGTGTTGCCTATTCTGCTCTATGGAAGTGAGATATGGGGATTTGAAGTGCTACATGATCTTGAAATTTTCCACATGAAATTTTGTAAGCGAGCCCTTTCTGTGAGCAAAACAACTGCAAATTGTATGGTACTTGGTGAATTGGGGAGGCTTAAACTTGAGAAATATATCGAAAGCAGAATGATAAACTTCTGGTGTAGGATTGTACATAGTGGACAAGATAAATTTTCTGGTAAGGTGTATATTATCCTAAAATTACTCTTTGAGCAGAATATCTATCAGGCACCTTGGTTAAAAAAAATCAAGCTGACTCTGGACAATATGGGGATGTCTAATTTATGGGAGATTTGTGAAAATACTAGCTGTGAGTGGGTCAAACAAACTGTGGAACGTCGATTGAAAGATTCTCATGCTCAGTATTGGTCTGCTTGTATGTACGATAATTCGCATTGTGTTAATTATCGAATCTTCAAACATTCTTTATGTTTAGAAAGATACTTAATCGATCTCATTAAAAGAGATCGGACAATTTTAAGTCGTTTTCGATGTGGCAATCATAACCTGCCGATTGTAGCTGGTAGATATTAAAATACTCCCAGGGAAATGAGGCTATGTACGCTGTGCAATTTGCAATCGCTTGGAGATGAGTTTCATTATTTGTTTGTATGCCCTGCCTTTCGTTCAGACATAAAATTGTCCATTGATAGATATTTTAGTGAAAGACCAAATACACTGAAAATGGATCAGCTTTTTAACTCTAATAATGTACAAACACGTTTAAACTTAGTAAAATTTTGTCGAAAAATAATGCTTCGTTTTCATTAATTTATTTAAGTATGTGAACAAAACATGTTATGAGTTCAATATCAACTTTATGTTTCTCTTTTTGTCTTATATCAAATTATTAATTGATATCAAGAATATTTTCAGTAATTCATTAATTTAAATATCTATTTACTGGTGCCAGTAACTTTCTTTTTCAATTGTTTCCATTGATTTTTGTCATTAATTATCATTGTAAATAATATTATCGTTTTGTTTTTTTAATTACTATCATTATTAATATTTTTATTATTATTATTATTGTTATCAATATAATTTTTCTCACTACTGTCGATAGTGTTTTTTTTTTTTTATTGATTAACATTATTCGATTTGAATTGTATATTTTACAGTATTAAATTGACAAATTCAAACTGTTTGTAAACTTCTCCAATACCCCAATGTGGGTGACATGAGAATAAATTGTCATTGTCATTGTCATTGTCATATAACCAAAAATGCACGCTCGTTGAATAGTACTACGGCGAATAGTACCAAAAATGCACGCCCGTGCAATAGTATATCTACTGAATATCATGTCCTCCAATCAAATGACAAGGATTTACTTAGGTGTTGTATAAAAGGAATTATGACATTACATTCATATGTGAAATAGATTTTACGGAAAACGTAGTTGACTTTCATCATAAAAAGGGCTCAAATTGTTGAAAATAATATGATTTTAATTTAAAAAAAATAGCAAGTTGATACATTGGTCACGAGACAACAACCTTAGCAAATTTAAGCCAATGCTATCAGTCGGCTGCTATTGACAAGCAGTTTTTTATTTTAATGTTTTCAAATTTATCTCAATATAGGAAAACTTTCTTATTACACTGGGTAGAAAAACAGAACATACCAATCTGACAGTTAACGCCAGTCCAACCAGAATAACAGTCGCAGCTGTACATGTTCTGCTCGTCCAAACAATACCCGTTGGTACAAGGATTTGATTGACATTCGTTTTCGTCTGTAAATAAAAGGGACGGTTGTATAAATAATAATAGTCATTCTGTTTAGCCTTATCAGTATCAAAGCTGTAAAATGTGGAAATGTGGATGAGTGTCTTTTCAAAGACGTAAGTCCCGAGCTGGAATTCGAACCCTAATCCTAGTATTGAGAGTCAAGTGAATGAAACACTAAACCACTTTACCACGACACCTCCACAGCATCATTAAGATTAACTACCCACCTACTATCGCCACGGACAACTCCCATCATACAATTACCTAGATTAACCGTAACCAATTACCTAGGGTGTAATTAAATTATGGGCAGACCTCCTCAGGCTTTCTTTTTAAGAGGGTAGTTGTCCAGGAACGGTTATTCTGCAAGTAAGCTGTCCGAGAATGTTGAGAAGAGGGTTGAGTAACGGGGATGGGGTTGGACGAAACCATTTATTCCATATTGCCTTTGATTATTTTTGTAAACATTAATCCAAACTAGAAATAATCATAATTAAGATAATAACAATTTTGTTGTGAATCTGATAAAAGGGATTAATAATGATCACAATGAACTTTATTTAGACAACGCATATCGCTACAAAGAAAGTCTTTCGCTTTCTATGTTTTAGAAATTAAGCATCGAAGAAAGAGAGGCATAAATTATGAAAAATTAAGAGATACTGTAGAGGCGTGGAATAGAACATAGCATACAGTTTCATAGTAAATTCAAGATGGATACCAATGAAGAAGAAAAAAACAGCAGTGGCGGATCCAGGATTTACAGTCGGTGGGGGGGGGTGGTAGGGGCACAATCATCGGGTTTTCGGTGTGTAGTTTTGGCTACAAAATTCTATGAAAAGCAGAGAAATTGTATTAGCATACACTTCTTATTATCTTTCTTCCTTCCCCTTGTTAAGTGGGATGTGGGCACGTGCCCCTGATGCCCCCCCCCCCGAACCACCACTGAATAGCTAAACAAGGAAACAGATACCGTTTAACGTGGAGAATAGAATAATCCTAATGATCATATGAAACCTGTAATAAGTGGGGTAAAGTTACATATTTTGTTCCTGGAAGTAACCTCACGTCCCTTTTGATTTTCTTATATTCATCATGAAATTAGCCTACCATCTTGACAGCGTTGTCCAAGGAGACCATCACGGCAGTCACATGTGAATGCATTCACTTCGTCATTACAAGTACCTCCATCAAGGCAAGGGTCTGAAGAACATTCGTCAATATCTGTGGTAATAATCGCGAGAGTAAAGTTCCGGGTAAGTAAAGCTTGTGTGACATATCTATTAATGAAATAATGTTCTTTGTTTTCACAAACAAGAATGCAAAATTATGAATGGTTTCATTTCGTTTTTGATTCATTTTTACAAACATAAGAGAGCCTACTAGGTCTTCTACGTGAAATAAACGCCTTTGAAATAAATTTTATGCAGACAGGTACAGGTTGATATGGATATTCCTTATAGCATTTATATATTCTGTATGTCTGTTTTAGTTATCTGTGATGTATCGTCTCTTTGTGAATGTATAAAAACTAATAACATATCTAATTAATATCGCCAGTAAAACGAAAAAAGGGTGCTTGTCTATTTTACTCAAAACTAGTCACTGATTATCATAAATATTGAACTATCCAAGAGATAAAATGATGAAGTGAGTTTTGCCGATTACCATGAATCTGCAAGATGTATGATTCAATTGTTTAACAATAAGATTGACTATTACAATTTTACGGCTAATTTTGTGAAAAATCAATTTCTCTACCTGTTCCACAAATCACGCCAGTCCATCCCTCATAGCAGATACAATGAAAGAAATTTCTCTCGTTGACGCAAAAACCATTAATACAAGGTGCAGAAATGCATTCGTCGATGTCTGTCGAAAGAAATGTCGCAATAAGTAAATGAAAGAAAAAAAAATCAATTAATTAAACCATAGATAAATAAATAAACAAATTAATAGACAAAATATATAAATAAATAAATATTGTATCTATAAAGTGGTTAAGTGTTAGGCACCGTAAACTGTAACTGATTTACGTATTAATATCACTTTATTAACGAATAATCCCAGGTCATGTTTTTTTATTAACAATGCAGGGCTAATACGTCACATTAATCATGATGGAAATGTACATAGATATTAACGGACACGTTGAACATGTCATCTGTTTAGGGCGTTAACTCCATGTCAAAGTAATATGGATCAATGCCATTGAGGCTTCAAACAGATGTTACATAATGCGAAATGGATATATAGAATTTAGACAAAATGATGTGTACGAATCATCATAAAGAAAACATACAATTTTTTATATGCACTCTACATTCATACAAAAGTGTTGGACAAGTATTAATCGTGAACTAAGCATTACAAAAACAGGAACGAGAAGAACTGATAGGAAGCAGAAGGAGAAAAAAGGGAGAAGAAGAAGAAGAGGAATAAGAAGAAGGAGGAGAAACAAAGGTAAAAGCAGGAGTGAGGAGCATTGGGAGGAAAGAGAACAAGAGAGAGAGAAAAGAGGGGCAGAAGAATAAAGAGTGAGAGAGAGAGAAGAAGAAGAACAAAAAGTGACGAAAAGAGGAAAAAAGAGAGAGATAGAGAGAGAGAAAAAAAAAAAAAAACTTAAATGAGCTGCCAATGTGTTACGACTGTGCAATATGGGAGTTGGAATGCGTCGTTGAAATGATGATATTCTACAAATCATGAGCGTGTTTACAATAGGCCTATGAAAAATAAATGTTATCTGTATTTTTTTAATTCATTGATTTTATTTCTCAAAACTCCAATTCTTTTTCGTACATAACATAGTTTATAAAAAAACTGCCACATAATTATAACAAGGCTTTTTTATCATTTGATAAACGAACATAAATACAATGTAGTTCATTGTTCATTATTTCACAATGTATAGGACTAAAATATATCAAAATCACTTAATAAGAAATGATTACAGCACAACACAGTTGTTTCATCCCCAAAACTAGAACAAGCATTGCTTTTTTCTTCAGAAATAGACTTAATACTTTTAAAATTTACTTTTCGTAATCGATGTATGTAGAAAATTAATAATAAATAAACAAATAATAATAATGACCGTCTGTGTTTGAGTTACATCCATGCAATACTATTTTAGGCATTTCAGAATCTTTATAATCTTCAGTTATTGATATTTAGGGATATTAATGCTGGCCTTACTATCGTTAATCGTGTTAAGAAAAAGAAAAGGAAAAAGAACAAATGACTGCGATGTTTTATGATCTTGTTAAAACTTACTTTCCAAACAACGTTCCCCAATGAAGCCATCAGCGCATGTACAATAAAAGCTGTTCAATACATCACTACACGTAGCTCCGTTAAGGCAAGGATTTGAAGAACACTCATCATAATCTGTGTGATAATGATTATGCAATGTAATGCAATAAATTAGAAATGGAAGTTAATACAGTTGTATATGAATATGTCAAATTTTGTTCAGAACAAAATTAGTTTTAAACAAGAAGGAATGATACGCACGGACTTTTTATAGAGGTCTACAGCTATGATGGAAGAAATATCGTAGTACTTTTTAAAACTACTACATTTTATCTTTTGTTATGTTGTTTCCATACTAATATCCCCATGATTTGGCTAATCATCACCAATTTGTCACTTGCTAGTTTTTCTTCAGGTAGTTAATCTACTGATTTTCTTATTTTGTATTTATACTCCTTTGCAAGTAGCGGGATACTTTAGTGACCGAATATATTTTCATCAATTACCAAATATATTCGATATGGGGTACGCCTAATAATGTATTTGGGCTATCACAAAATTGCGTCAGCGATCCTTCGAATTAAGGAATCCTCGAACTGTTGACCGTTCTACACGAGGCGTCAATTTCTGACGTAGGGCTGCGTCAACAACTTTATGCGGTATTTGACATGACATGCATGACATACGACATTGATAATATATGACGCAATCATGCCAAAGTGAGAAAAAATGAAGAGTACAAATATGCTTGCTTTGAATTACTGGTTAAGCACAAAATTGTCTTCGTATAACTTGATTAGCGCGGGTAATAACGCATCGGAAATGACGCCTCGTGTATAACGGACTTAAAGGATATTCTTCTTTACCTATGGTACAGTTAACACCGGTCCACCCTGGCTGACAGGTACAAGTATACATATTCGTCTCATCATTACAGTCACCATTGACGCAAGGATTGGATGCGCATTCGTTGATGTCTACAAACAAAAACAGATAACAACCGTGATAAGACTCGCCCTTATGGGTGTTGATAAATAAGTCACTGATTGTATTGTAGGCTTCAAGACGATGCTTCCAGAACTCAAATAACAAAGTATCTGTCAAAGTCATATTTCAATATTTAAAGAAAAGCCATATTGATGCATACAAGGAACTAAATCTTCAAAGAAAACTTTTTTGTTTAAGTCTTAAGTTTGATCAGTTTGCAATTTTTAAAGTTTTAAATCTTAGGAGAAAGTAAGGTGACTTCTGCAACCAAACGAAATCAATTTAACAATAAGGTTTTAATCATCTACCAGTCTTTGAATTTAATGGACAATCTTTCATCAAGTCCTGGACCACGTCAATTGTACGGATGAACGTGAGTGAAAAAGACAAATAGTGAATGAGAGAAAGAATGGAAGAGGAGTAATAAGAGTAGTTACCGTTATTTCATATATTTTACCCCTAAACAAAATTGGGTAGCGAAACTATTGATTGTATGAACCATAATACATCTGAAATTTTTTTTTTAATCTCACCTTCCTGACAGCGTTGCCCCAAGAAACCATTAGGACAGGCACACGTGAATGCCCCTATGCCATCGTTACATGTACCTCCATTGGCACAAGGATCGGAGGAACACTCGTCAATATCTGTTTGATATAATGGTTGGCATATATCAATGACGGTACTTCTAAACATTTTCTTTCAAAAAGAGAGTGGGACCTCTTCCAGCTTTTGTTTAGCCGGGTGTTCTCACGATATATACAGGCATTGGTGATTAAATGATCCGTCATTCGAAAGTTACTAATACAGTGTACAACATTGGGAAATACCTCAAAGCATGTATAATTCTTATTCAAACAAATCATTGCCGAGTGTTCATTTTCATTTTGAATCAGGTCTAAGGATCTAAGTTAATTTTATTTCGTTGATGTATACAAATCCGAATTCAGCTATAATCTCAGAATAAAAATGTTGTGTATGATCATCATTGACATGATTATTAGAAGAAAGAATCAATTATAACCCACCATTAAGTACATGTATGATGTTAGAATGCGAGGAAAATGGTATGTATATGTAAACACGACATGGTTACCATATGTTATGACCACGGTGAAAACATACCTTGTCCACATCGTTGACCACTATAACCCTCCAAACAATTACATGAGAATGCATTGATCTCGTCTGAGCAGGCTGCTCCATTCAAGCAGGGTTCAGAACCACACTCATTGTACACTGTGACATAACGAAAATGAACATTTTATCAAACCACTAATTTTCAGGCCTGACGTTGCTTTAACATATTGAGTAGTGTTTTTTTACAAGATTGTCAAAAATCAACTTATTAAAAGTTAAAGAAATGGCTGTTAAAATTGACTTAATAAGGCAATTTTAACAGCCATTTCCATCACTTTTTCAATACGGAAACATGACGTATTACATAACCATTGGATATACAATAGGATATTGAGCACAGACTTATTCATACAAAAGTAACATTGATGGCGAGAGGAATTAGTTTGTTCTTACATTGTCAAAATATGAAAATAGCGCGTTACAAACCTTCCTCACAGCGTAGACCAATAACACCAGGGGGGCAGCTACAAGTATAGTAATCTATTTGATCATGACATGATCCTTCATTCAAGCACGGATTCGAGGAACACTCGTTAATATCTGTGTGGAAAAACAGAGTTGGAAGGAATTATTGACAATATTATGAGTGTTAAAGATAAAGACCAGTTCTGGTCGTGCGATTGCATTGTGAAAGAAACGTTGTGAAATCGATCAGAAAAGGTTGATCATCTAGCATATAAGTATTGGTGTGTACTGCAAGGTTCTGGAATCATCAAAATGATAAGAAATTTGGCCCAGTCTTGGTAAAGTTACAAGCATTGTACACAGAAAGATGTATATGGGACTACGCTACACGTGCGCGATATCTATTTGGTCCGAATAGATATAATAATTTACCAAATATATCAATTAGTAGACGGTTTCCCGGCAAAATTTGTATCATCACGTATTAGTCAAAACATATTATTTTACATGATTGGTAATGAGAGCTTCCATTTCATTTTTCGAGAGGAAGGGGGTTCCAAAACTGGTCTTTACCTTTAACATTGGTAGGGAGTTGCGGTTTGATTACTATTCAAACTATCATCCAGTGTTATAGAGTAGATTTAATCGTGAAGTATAAAACATAGAAGTCCTATTATCATTTGAAACCACCACTTTCCCTTTATCAAACAATTTTCATAAAACATTCAAAACTTTATTTCCTAACATAAAACTGAAAATTGTTAGAACTTTAACTTGGACTTGAAGAAAGTAAGGAGCAAGTATCAGAGGTCTAGAGCTGGAGTTCTTGATAAATTTGTCAGATGGCCGAGAAAAAAATTATCAAATTTTTCGATTCAGGCAAAATTTCAGAGACGACTTTAAAAAGGCAATTGTAGGCAAAAAAGTAGAAAGCATTTTCAGAAGTATTGCTTTGTCATGTCCATATGCAGTGGAGGTGACGCCTATATTGGGCTTAGGTTTGAAATTGAACACATTAAGGCTTTCGAGAAGTCACTCCCCAGTATGTGATTTGGCTCAGTAACTTTTGATGCAGAGCCCTAAAAATTATACCAGGGCCCCGTCTTACAAAGACTAAGATCGACTTGAAGTTGGACTTAACTATATATGGCAGGCTGTTCATGCCATTGTTTGCTCTCACCATTATGATCTTTAGATAATACGATAATAAGACTTGTGACGTCACCATGATTCGTACATCCCTTGAGAGACCAATGCCAATAAATGGTGAAAGCAAACAGTGGCACGAACGGCCTGCCATAGTTAAGTCCAACTTAAAGTCGATCTTAGTCTTTGTGAAACACCCCTGATGCATTCAAAGGTAGAAAACTTTCCACACATTGTGCCCAATTGTGTCCAAAGGAAATTGACCTTTAAAATCCTTATCAAATTGGAGGTTTTAGATCACTGTTTTTCGAAAGAGAATTGAGTGTTTTTTTATTTACTTTTCAAAACAGTTCACAATCGTGAATATTCTTTTCAGAGACATGCAATTTATTAGAAAAATGCAGCAATAAAAGAAAAATGTAATTGTTGCCAATTTGAAAGAGAAAATGTGATTAATTTTCCCCTTTAAAAGATTCTGTCCCAAAAAGGTTAATACGTGGACCTACATGTACCTTGCTCACAACGAAGACCAGTATAACCTCTTGAACAGGTGCATGTAAATATGATGATCTCATTCGAGCAGGTTCCCCCATTCAAACACGGTTGTGAAGTACATCTATTAATCTCTATAAAGACGGAATGTTTATGGAAGAAACGTCACAAAGTTGTCAATTTGTGTATAATCGATTGCAACTTCAAAATGGCATAGCTTTATAATTTTTCATTGGATTTTGAATCAAACTTCACTGCAATCTACTGATTCTATTAATGAATGTAATGTATCACCTTTCCAGTTTCCAAATTAATATCAAGGTTGATTTCCCTTTTACTTGCTATGTCATAGGTGCAATTATTTGTTTTCGCCTACATGCCTGTGATCACATATAATAGGTAAAACAAAAATATCTACAAATGATCCAAGACAGGAGAAAAAAGGCCTGTTTAAAGGATTTAACTGTTTAATTTCCTTTAGGCTCAATACAAGAACCACCCGGTTCCAGTAGGCAATTTATTAGGCACACTAGTCCAGACGTTTAGAAAACCAAATAACACTCAAATTTTGCTTACCAAGCATTCCTTTAAACATGCGGTTAAGCTCATGCTTATCTCAAAGATGGAATTAATACATGTAGCCTACAATCGTCTTTTGTTTTGTTTATCATTTTGATTCTTGTTATCACCTGCATGACTATTATTATGGCTAAACCATTTCCGTTCACACATATTATATCATGATACTTTGGATATTGGCATCCAAAAATTTACTCAAATGGTGTAACGTTTCAACAGTTTCTTGCAATGTAATGCAATGTAAGATTAGTTTTTTCTTTGTTGTTGTTTTTCCCATGTGTTTAATTCTTTATTCAAATATCTAATACGGAAAACAGAAGTATGACAATGCCTCAAGCCTAAGGCTTATATTACCATACCTCTGTGTGTTATTCCATTATCCATTATTTAATCTGTATTGTGTCGCATTATCTGTTATTATTTGTTCTTGTTTCTATATGTTCACGCTATGTAATGTGATGAAGCATGAAGAAATGAATAAATAAATCAATTGGTCGAAATGAATTTCTTGCTCTGACAAGACTGAATATCATTTCATGACATACCTTGTTCACATCGCAGCCCCTGGTAGTCGGAGGGACAGTGGCAAGTAAATGAGTTGACTTGGTCTTCACATGAACCTCCATTCATACAAGGATTACAGGAACACTCGTCAATGTCTATGTAGTGATAAAACGTAAAGCATTTAGTATTTAGAAGTACAGATAAAGTCAAACATTACCTTATAGTATGCAATATATCAAAGTATGTTAACGTTTATTTTTCCAGAAGCCTTCAAGGAAGATTTTAGGATGCCTAGGCATTTACAGTTCCCTTTTTTCATTTATATGCACAAGCGGCTCCAGGCTGACTTCACATTCGAATTGTATGACAGGCACACAGAAAGTACCACTTTACAAAACAATCTGTAACAAGGAAAACAAGGTTGTTGAAAAAGCAACAAAAGATGCACAACGTCTCAAAACCAACAAAAATATTTTTTTTAAATAAACAAAATAATGAGGGTCTCGACCCCCGTGACTCTGTCCCCATCCATCCCTGATATGCATCATTAATATGAACAGAATGTGGAAGCTCGATAGAAGAAAAAAACGGAATGGAAAAAGATCTTGTTATGACATACCCTGTCCACAATTTTGACCGTCAAAACCATCTACACACATGCAGAAATAAAAGTCAGGTAGAGGTTCACTACAGGTTCCCTCGTTCATGCAGGGTTGAGAAGCACATTCATTAATATCTTTTGAAATATAATAAGTTAAAGAGATTATATTTAACATATAAACAATGAGTAAAAGTCAATATTTTGAAAATAAGTCTTCACCTTTCTAAAACATGTGTTTAAATATATAAGAATTACCTAAACAAGCTTTACATTCACTTTACCTTCTTCACCTTATTTATATACATGTCTTCAGCACCAACTATGTGAAGTGGGTCTCCTTTATGTTGTTCATTACCTCTTCCGTTCTCTATTCTGACTAACTTTCATCCTTCCCTATCTTCTCTTTCACTTTCTCTGCCCTTTCCCACACCATATTGCTGTACATGCAATAAACACCAATGCAACTATGATACTAAGTATTACAAATATGAGGCCGAACATGCAATATTTCAGACAACTTTAATCTTGGTCATCATTCGTTAACGTTAAACTTCCATAAAACTGATAACGCATTATGTCCATTATGTCCATCTTATATGTAATATAATAGAACATGCGTATTCATTCTAAAGTATCGTTTTGTATGTCTGTGAGTGAAAATGAATCTTGTATCTTGAATCTCGACTCTACATTTCACAAAATCATGAATGTTTACCTGTCTGGCAGTATTGTCCTGTATAGCCACCAGAACAGTTACAATTAAATGTATTTTGTCCATCCACACACGACCCTCCATTTACACAAGGATCCGGAGAACAATCATTGATGTCTGTGGATTAAAAAAAAGCCGGTTCAGTAAATATATCGTCGAATTCAAAATATGTTATCCTTAAAGGCTTGTTCAGATATGAATAATTAAACCGTGGCGGGTTTTTTTCTTCCCTTTTGTAATAAACGTGTAAATGAATGGGAAATGCGTGTTATGAGACACAGAAATATGAAGTGTATTTTAATACCCTTTAGTAATCATGAAGAAAAAAAACCTCTTCACAGTTAGTTATTCCTACACTTAATCAATAGCATAGAACACGATAGCAAAGACTTTCGAAAAAATAACAAAAAGCTATTTGTGTAGCCTTGTTCATTACTTACAGGAATGCGTGAACATTACAACGACGTATTACCAAAGAAATTATTTATCTAGGACGTACACAAATCTATTGAAATCGACCAACAAAGACGGTCGCAAGGGAAATTCGGAATGTGTTTCATAATATAAGACAAATTTCCAGAGTGGATTACATGGGTTCTAACGACCTGGGGGATCCTTCCACGTAATGGAAAGCAATTCAGAGCAATATTAACCATCACAAATAGACCGAAAACATGACAAATTAAGAACAACATCAAAATAACAAGTTATTATTGAACTTTCAGATTATCAGAATTCCAAGTTTTCAAATCTGCATCAATTACATTGACCTTTGTATGAGCTTCAGGCCATGATGTACAACTTTACTTTTTATCATTATTATTATTTTTATTGTGTTTTTTTATAATTTCTATTAATTATTGTCATCTTTTTATTTATTCCTGTATTCCTTTATTTTTTGTTGGGGGAGGGACTTTGGAATCGGTTTCTGACGTACCTTGTTCACAGTGTTGTCCATGCCATCCTGTAGGGCAAATGCAGTTATAGCTATTTAGTTGTTCTGTACAGTTCCCTCCATTCCTACACGGGGCCGAAGAGCACTCCTTAATATCTGGAGAACAGAATAAGGATATAGATCACCTTGAGTTTTTTAAATAAATATTATCATCATCATCATTACTTCTATTTTCATTATTATTAGTGGTAGTACATGTAGTAGTGGAGGTGGTGGAAATTTTATTCTTTTGTTATTTATATTTAATTTTATACACGGTAAAAGGTCCAAATAGTGACAAGACTGGTTTTCATTGGGGCCGTGTCAAAATAAATTCATAACATCGCAAATCCTATGACATAAAAATGACAATGGTATATTTAATGCATGGTATTAAATAAAATACAACGAAAGGTAATAGCATCACCGTAGAAAAAATAGTAGCGTTAATATCATTATCACCAGGAGGAGCGACGTCTCAGTGTTAAAACAATGGTCTTGTGACAGGGAGGTTCAATTCCATTCAATTTTATTTATTTCTACAGATTCTTAAAAAGACAATATAAACTACAATCAAATATAAAAGCATCAACATAAAAGATGAACCTGTAGAGGGCAGTGGCGGATCCAGGGGGGGCCCGGGGGGCCCGGGCCCCCTCCCCTAGAACAAAAAACAGGTAAAAACACCCTTTTTTGAAAAAAAAAGAAGTTGGGCCCCCTCCCCTGGCGTCCAAGGGGGTGGCGGTGGAAAAAAATTACCCTTCCGTAGGAAAATTTTTCGGGTGCCAGAAAAAATAAAAATTTGTGCTCACTACCCCTGGCGCCCAAGGGGGGGGGTGGTGGTGGAAAAAAAAATTACCCTTCCCGGAGGGAAAAAAATTTTTCGGGTGCCAAATTTTTTTTGTTGTTGCTCAATACCTAAAGTTGTCGTACTCCACCCAAGTGAGGTAAATGGGTATTTTTATTGTTGTAAATTATTATCATTATTATTATTTTAATAACTATTATTATTCTTATTGTTATTACATTTCGTAGTAGTCAGGTAATCAAACCATCGACATCATTGTTATCATTTTTATTACTAGTACTAATATCAATAGAGGAAATGTTGATATTGTCTGACCTGTGTCACAGTTGCTACCAGTCCATCCTTTAAAGCATACGCAATAGTAGACACCTGGCCCATTACCACATTGACCATTACCACTGCATGGATTTGAATCACATTCATTGATGTCTGTAAAAATAAGAAAGACGGTGACAGAGTATGAACTGTTCTAGTAAAGGTGACAAAGTGAAAGTTTGTGAACAGGTGGGAAATAATCTTTTTATGTCAGTTTAGAAGAATATTACGGAAAAAGGAGCGATCTTAAAATGCATTTTGTTTTCGACATGTGGTGAGAAAATGTTCGAAATTTTGGACCAAACTGTCAGGCCACATGTTTGTGAAGTCCCATATAACCATTTATGTGTGCGGTGTGTGTAAGTTTCAGCTAGACTGATTTAATGTCGTTGAGAACCGCAGAAGTATCCTTACTCAATTGCGTCTAGACACTACACACTTTCTTTCGCAACGTATAACATTCTGTTTAGTGTGTGCGTATGAGAGAGAGAGAGAGAGAGAGAGGGGGGAGATCGCACCCTCAGTGACTTTTCTTTTATTTATATTTATTTATTAACTTCCATTTGAGCCTCTTTTTCTTCTGCATGTTTACATATTTTTACCCCAAAAAAAAAAAAAAAAAAAAAACGGGTTCGCTATTCTAAGCAAATAAACATATTCCACCAAAACATCCCTTTCCATATCTCTGTCCCCCATTTTTTCTGGTTTCCATTTGTTCCCTGCAGCTCACTAGTTATTGACCCACGTTTGTGGTATGTGAAACAGAGAAAGAGAGACATGGAGAAAGATAGAAGGAATGAAGTGTAGCAATATTTGTTTGGTTCGGTTAAGTAAATAATGACGTACCCTCTTCGCAGAGATCTCCTCCAAATCCAGCTGGACAATCACAAGAGAAAGCGTTTATTCTATCGGTACAGGTTCCATTGGTGCAAGGATCAGAAGAACATTCGTTAATATCTGTATGACCAAGAAGGGCGAAGGAAATATGTTTAGTAATGAGAATACACATGATTTAAAAACCGAGTGTAAAATTATACAATTTTCTACCAAAATAAATCTTCATTAATATGCAGAGGATTTGTTTTTTAAAGAATTTAATGTAGAGATTAAACATTTAATCTGTCATGGGTTTCAGCATTTTCTGCTTTCTTTTCTGCTATGCAAAAGAATGATGTATGTAAGTAGAAAAGTTATGTTAAAGTTCGATATACTACTTTCAATGTTGAACTGTCCTTGTATAGCGAGGAATATCTGAAGTCATAACTATCAACCAACCATCCCGGTACTCCCTCCGTTCCTCTCAAGGCATCATGTTAAACCAGCCGTCTTCCGTCTTCATGCTTCCCACACTTGGTGACGGAGCATTCACAACTGCTGCCCAGATTTCTTCCCAGCTAGCAATCTCTCAATACCTTCATAAATATCTCATAATTCACCCACCTCTTTCCTTAATAACATAATTGTAAAGCGCAATCTAACATATACATGGAAAATGCGCTATATAAATACACTTTCATTGTTATTAATATTCTTGATATTCAGATTTAAAAGTCCGTACACCGTCCGTGATATTCCCGCTATGACTGAATACAGTAAGACTAACAAAACGATCACAAAGACTCGAAATATCAAGGTTAAGTAATTTAAATGGCCTTGTCCATCACCTTTTGAAACATGCGATCGTTGAAGCGACGTATTATTATGTTGTCCAACATGACTTGTATGGAATACATTATATTAAAGTTGCCCATGGGTTGACTTGTCGAAAGTCTCTGCGATCATGTCTAACATCAAAACAAAAGTACAGAATGGAAAACTATAGTTGCTTTCTTCGCCTCTTCACACGGTCGCTCGTTTGCCACACGTGTATTTTTGCACAAAACAACAGGCACTCATTCACGGTAGGATTGCTTTCTGCAACACGATTGCTTTGCAAAATTACCCATTTCCGGTCTCGATTTGCTTCATGACAACTCTTTTAACACCGGTATAGATTAGTCGTCCACGGGAAACAGTTGAATAATCTTGAAGCCTGTGGTACATCTATCTCATGATAAACACAGTGTTCATGTGGCATATACAGAGTTAATAAAATGAATATATTGATACTGTCCTACCAATTTGACAGTTTGGACCAGACCACCCTGCATAGCACCCACAGTTGTATACACCTTCCTGACTGACACAGTTGCCGTTTCCTCCGCAAGGGTTTGAAGCACATTCGCCAACCTCTGTTAAAACAAGGAAACGGTTAATCTGTGTGATATTAACCCCATGTTTTAATATAACCGATCTCTCGCCTAATACGAGAATGGAGAGAAAGTGAAATTATGATACAAACTATTGGTCAATTTAGAACAACACTATGTTTATATGACCTCCCTCTACATGTGGATACATTTGTTCGAGCTGTTTTCTTCATCCCAGACTTCTCCTTAGCTAGGGATGGCATCTGTCCCAATTTCCTACATATTAAGATTCACCCTCTCGTTCCTCTCTCTGCTCTGCTTGATTGCCAAGCTCAGTTCTATCACTATGCAATTCATGCAAGACTTCAGCTTTTCGTGGCATTACCACTGATCTTCGGAATAATAAGAAATATAAGAAGATAGTATATAGTGATATCCGATTTCGTACAACGCGTATTACCCAAGATGCCTTAATGAGCTCCCATGAAGGCCATGAAGGAAATGTTGGGTTACATTCATTCAGCATTTTGATCTGGGGTGGAGTCTGAGATAGACACATCAATGCTTGTTACATTATGTTCAGCCATAGATGTATTCACATACTAGGTAATTAAATGAAGAAGCATCAAGCACCCTCCTCCCGCGAGGAAGTATAAATTCTGGATTTAGGGGTCAATTACCGTCCTGTGCCCCCTTTTGGAACTAAAACTGGAGTACCGTAAGTACACAACCCATGTGCCACCTTTTGTACGGTGATGTCCCCTATTAGGTTAACAATTTACAAGATAAGAAATATAAGATTTTGCATTGTACATTCAATTTCATACATTTTCATTTTCTTCGTTATTGATGACCGAATAGAGTTTTTTTTTAAGGAGTTGTATAAAATATATTTGCAATAATTATATTTAGGCTGCATGTATGATTGAACATTTTCACGAGGGAAAAATACATTTCTGATTTTTCTTTTAGTACAGAGCAAATCTGAGGGGAGCTCGCAAAATATGTCACCGAGTTACCTATGTGTTTGATTGATCGCAACTTCATAAGTTCATAACATAGTTATTTTTAATCAGACTTTCACAGACCTATACCTCTCATTTTGCTGCTTCTATTAAAATCAACTTTATATCAGGGTGGACTTCCCCTTTGAACATGATATACACTTCCCAATCTTATTCAAGTTTATGGACACTCCGCTAGTATATATAAAATTTAGCCACAGCAATGGAAATAATTACTAAGGTAAAAATATAGATTCTTTTATAGAAATTTTAACAAAAAATAAAGAAGATATTGTTATTTCGTGAATACTCTAACCTTCTAATTTCGCGTTTGTTTATGATACTAATTCATTTACCATCTACATACAATTTGAAGAAAAAAAAATAGTTCGTCACATTGATATAAATGACATTGTAAACTTTTTACAGGGAACAATACTGTCAGTGGCCTTTCTTCGAATCAAGAAAAGATTCGTTTTAGCTGGAAATGTGAGGGAAACTTGAGGGAACTTAAAACAGGACAGCTAATACCTATTCCCACCGTTTAAAATGTATACATTATTTGAGATCATTACCTGTAGGTGCAGCTGTAGTAGACATGTGTACATCCTGAAAAGAAGAATTAAAAAAAAAATTATATATATATATATATATATATATATATATTAATTTGGGGGTAATTCTAGAAATTAAACAGTGCATAAACATTTTATCCCGTTATCATACGTCTTTCATAATCCGGCAAAACATTCCAAAGTTGATTGCCGTCTGGTTTGAATTGTTCAGAAATATTGCACACGTTCTGGCTGAGTACTATATTTTTTCAATTAACAATCCTTAATGAATAACAACGATAAAATGGTATTGTGAATACACCACAATGAATTCAAGTAACACTTAACTTGGGTGTACTTTGAACCAGTTTCATCTACATAATCTTTTCATAATGCAATTCCACATTTCGGTGATTTTGAAATATTCAGAAAAACATTTTTTTTTCACTTTGTAAACAATCCTTAATGAATGACAACGCTAAAATTGTATTGTGAATACACCACAATGAATTCAAGTAACACTTAACTTGGGTGTACTTTGAACCAGTTTCATCTACATGATCTTTTCATAATGCAATTCCACATTTCGGTGATTTTGAAATATTCAGAAAAACGTTTTTTTTTTCACTTTGTAAACAATCCTTAATGAATGACAACGACAAAATTGTATTGTGAATACACCACAATGAATTCAAGTAACTTGGGTGTACTTTGAACCAGTTTCATCTACATAATCTTTTCATAATGCAATTCCACATTTCGGTGATTTTGAAATATTCAGGAAAACATCTTTCTTTTCACCGTAAGAAATGCTCAGCGTCCCTGGTATAGAGGGTGCAAAGTTACATACACTGTATGTGGCATCATTGAAACCGAAAAAAATGCATTCGGACGAATTAACAAGGGCCTTTTCAAAATAGATCTTTTATTTAGGAGGTACAACAGTGCACTGTCGAAAGTGCATAATCTGATTGAAAGCCGAGTGATACTATTGTATCGGTTAAGATTGGTTGTTAAGATTGTTGCTTTGTGCGTACATGCATAATGAATGGAATTGTGCATAAGATGCATGAGTAGGTCGGGATTATTTGCACTCTCGTTTCAAGTACATTATAACACATACAGCGTGTGTGTGTGTGTGTGTGTGCGCGTGTATACATGTGTATGTGGGTGCGTGCGTGTGTGTGTGTGTGTGTGTGTGTGAGTGTATTTTGCGTTAGACGTCAGAATAAGAGAGGAATTGAATTATAAAGAGATTTTAAGCAAGATTAAAAGACTTCTCGGATGGTGGAAACAGAGGGACCTTACGGTGTTTGGAAAAATTCATTTATTAAAAACATATGCATTATGTAAATTAAATTACGTTTTGCTTCACTAGTGGTTCCAAAGTGGGTCATATCGGAAATACAGAAAATATGTTTTGAATTTATATGGAATGGGAAAGATCGAATTAAGAGATTAATATTGTATCAAGGTTATAATGAAGGAGGGTTACGAATGACTAATTTTGACTCGTTTGTAAAAACCCAACGGGTAATGTGGGTGAAAAGACTATTGTACGGAGAAAAATCTATGAGATGGAAGCTATACTTTGATTTCTGCTTCAAGATGGTAGGGGGTAGATTTATTTTTTGTGTAACTATGATTCCAGGTTATTAAGTCTCAAAGTACCTAAGTTCTATTTAGAAATGATCAAAGCATGGGAAGAGTTAGAAGGTTGTAGGAATTTTGAAGAAAAGAATAATCCAATTATTTTTAACAATAAAGATTTCTTATTGGGAAAGAAAATGATTTTTGATGAGGAGTTGTTTACACGCAATATAATTTCAATTCAAGATATTTTTGCTGAAAATGGTATGCGGGCAATATCTCATTTTCAACATTTGGGGCTAAAAGGAAACAAAATTGTTGATGTATGGAATATTGGGAAGCTATTTTGAGAAGCGAAAAAAGGATAACTGGAGTTTAGTGGATGTAAAAGAGTATGATATTTTAATGCAGTTTAACAGTACTGTGAAGCTCCTCAGAGATGTATTATCGAGGAAGGTTTATGAATATTTTATAGAGAAGTTACAACATTTATTTGTTTTGAAGATTCATGATGGACGGAAATTTTCAGATTTTTCAAATGAGGTATGTAGGGAGATATTTAGTAGGCCCAGGAAATGTACTCTTGTTAACAGACTAAGAGAAATTCAGTATAAACTGCTTCATGGAGCAATATATACTAGAGAACACTTAGTCAGATTCGGCTTTGTTGAAGATAACTTGTGCTCACTTTGTAAGCAAAAGATTGAAACATATTTACACTTGTTCTGGGAGTGTGCACAGGTTCAAAGGTTATGGCAGAATGTAATAGCTAAGTTTGAGCTAAGGGAATTAAGGTCTATCGACTGGATAGATATTCATTTAGGGTTGTCCGGTAATTCCCCACGAATAAAGATATTTAATACAATTATTTTTGCAATGAAATATTGGATATATAGATGCAGGGGTAAGTCCGTAATATTGTCTTTGGGGGAGTTTCAAAAGAACTGTTGGAATTTAGGGAAGAAGAAAAGAATATTGCAGGGAGGGCAGGCAATTTGGCCTTACATTTACAGAAGTGGGAACAAGTCAAGTTTTCATGAACTTTTAACACTGGGCTATTGTGGCTATTGTAGCCTCGTTTAAATTATTTTTGTTAATTTTTGTTGTTGTTTTGTTTGTAAATAGATGTTTCTGTTTTCTGTCGCTCCGATTTGGGGTACTCTGAGGGGGCTAGGAACAGTGTGTGTATATGGGTGGAAGTATGGTCGGATGGTGTGTGTGTGTTGCATGGTGGGGAGGGTGGGGGTTAGTAGTGTGTTTGGTTGGATGGGGTCATTTGTTTTATGTTACAATTGATTTCATTTTTGTTTTCATCAATCGTACAATCTATGTTATGAAAATGTTTTGAAATTAGTTAAGAAAAAACAATTGTATTTTATTTCTAAGAGTGATTTGTATTGTTTGGAATCAATAAAAAAAAACTATTGAAAAAAAAAAAAAAAAAAAAAAGTGTGTATAATTGGGTTTTTACAGACGTGTATCAATCAGATATGATTATTTACGTCAGGGGACCGACCTTACGTCACCATCCGAAAGACTAGACTCAGTTTCGAACCGGGGTCGCCTGAGCCAGCTTGTAGGCGAATACAGAAAGCTGACCAAGTACACGTGTCGCTAGACCAACTCACATCTCCCTTTAATGTTTAAGCATTTAATGTGATTACATTAAAAACTAATAGTGTGGTCTGGTATCAAAATGACATCGAACTTTAACTTTAATCAGTTGATAGTTATTTCGAGTTGTGTATTAAAGGCATCGTTTAACAATGTAAAATCTGAGATGCATGGCCCTACGTGTTATCAGTGTCTGTGACATGGTGTAATATTGAATCCCTACAAAATTGCGCTTCAAAATGATGATGAAGTGCCTCAAAAAAGTGAAAAATTTTGAGTGACCGGTTTCACCATACTCATTTTTCCCTGTAGACTTTAGTGTTATAAAAACCGTGAGGAAAACGAAAAATGAAATTTCGATTTCCAATTATAAATATCTTGATAATGCAGACAGGCGATCGGCTTGTAAAAGTCATGGGATTCCTGACTGACCTAAAGGTTTATAATTATGATTGCAGCATGAGCTAAATCCAGGTTTTTTTTTCTAGAATTTGAGGCAATGTTATCGAGTCACTTTAAACGAAATTGGATTGTTTGGCCCATCATCGTTAGCAAACTAATTAAAAGCGTGTTCACTTCAAAGCACATCTCGTGATTTACTTTGCATATTAGGAAAACGTGACGTGTCGTGCTCGTAGGAAGGGACTATTAGCTCGGTCGTCCTATATTCCTTTGATCAGTACTTTACGGCATATAGTGTAGTCCTGAACATTCATTGTAAGTTTTGTTGACGCTTTGGAAATATATTTTCCTTCAAAACAACTCACGATTACCTTTATATCTGATACCGATTTTTACAAAATTGTCTTCTGTCTGTCTATGTTGATGCATGTAAACAGACATATGTTCCTAGCGTTGCAACGACATGCAACCCCACCCCTCCCCTTCTCCTCCACGGTCCACCCCCACACTTTGTGTTATTTTTCTTTGAAAGCAAAACAAATTATATAAATAATATTCAAAGATTTTAAATAATATTTTTTAAAGTCGAAATGATGATAAAGGAACAAATAGTTCCAATCCGGCTAAATCAAAATAATGTAAGCCTGTAAATGATCTGGGTTAAATACGATTTCATAGCATGAATGGAATAGCCTTATCTGGCGAAAATATGATGGATATTTTACCCGTCACGCTATTCATTTTACATTGAATTTGTTTTCCTTCTTTTACGGTTTTAATGGACGCGCTTGCCTTCTATTTACTTTGTACTAGAGCATTCATTTCTCTCTCTAAAAGGGAAATCCCTATCGATGAAATTCTAGCAATACAAACAAGTTTGACCTACAGAAATAACAAACACTCTGCGCCGTCTGACCGGTATCCTACGGGCAGAGCTTTATGTTTCACCAGTCTTCCATGTGGTTCGAACTTGAATTCTATACTACGGGTACAGCTTTATGTTTGACCAGTGATCCATATGGTTCGAACTTGATTTCTATACAGAATTTGTCCTATCATAGTTCAAATATACGATGGGTAGAATGTAATATGAATAGAATGGAATTCTCTCAAATGTCTTATGTACTTTTTACCTTATTTCGATATGTCCGTTATGCACTCTCATCCTAAGCATTGTCCTATATATATCTCTCTCTCCTTTTATCTCTCTTTCTCTTTCCCTCTCTCCCTTTCTCTCCATCAGTCTTTCACTCACACTCTTCCTGGATCGCCTGTGCTGTCTGTATTTACCCTCCCTACCTCTCTGCTTTACTTCCCTCCAACTCTTTTGTTCTCTCTTCTCTCTTATTTCGAATGATCTTTTCATATAATATTATGATTGTGGAATAGATTTGGGCAATTTTTATTTGTTTAGCGATTTTTTTTTTTTATTTTATGAAGGTGTATTACTGATTTATTTAGAAAAATCAATCACTGTGTGTTATCTCTCAATGCAATTTGCTGATAATTTTACTGTAATTTATTTATGTTTGTAAGCAACGTGCACAATTCTGCAATTCAGCCATCTGGCTAGAAATGAATTTTCAATAAAACCATTACCATTACCATCACCGTTCTCGGCATTTTTCAGACTTGCAAAAAATGGTCGCCTGTTCAGTCATAATGTATTACTAGAAATTGAGTATTATCGGTATGAATATTCACACTTTTGATTTTTGAAAAATATTACTTTCCCCTCGTAATTCCCCTAAATTCTAAAACTGTTTAAAAACATTTATTTTCATCAAACGATGGCATACGATATATTACTTTCAAAAGGTCAACTGTTTGAAGATGGAACACCCTCTGGTAAACCCCTTTTATCTTGTAATCTTTGAAGGCTTCCATGGTGAAGAAAGATGTGAGCAAAGTTTGCGGTTACACCACGCAAGTATTCTTTCGAGAGTGAGTAGGTGGCCCTGATACGTGAGATTCGTTTCCATGAGGACGATAAACCTTGGATGACATCAGATATTAAGTCAACAATCCAAAACCGACAAAGGGCATGGTGCCAAGACAATAAACCACTGTGGCGTCATTTTAAGATCAAAGTTGCTAAAGCAATACCATTAGCTAAAAGTAATTACCATAATACCAGGATAAGCAATTTAAAGAGAGATGATCCTGCTGGTTGGCATAACAAAATAAAAATTCTCACTCAAGGCAGAAAAGAACAGACTGCTGTAGACATTCCTGGAATTGACTCTATTAATCCAAACTGCTATACTGAAACTGCTAACAAAATTAATGAACATTTTATATCTATTGCTGAAGATTTGCCTCATCTTGATACTCATTCTTACCTGCATACTTGCCATCACGTGTAAAATGTCCTTTCATTGAATGTCAACAGGTTTATAATTTGCTTAGTAAAATAAATTTACAAAAATCTAGTATAACGGGAGATTTACCAGTAAGAATTCTTCGTGAATTTTCTTATGAATTATGTGTACCATTAGCCGATATTCTTAATGTGTCTTTTGAAATTTGTATTATTCCTAACTCTTGGAAACATGCACAAATTGTTCCTATACCTAAGAAAAATATACCCACAATTACTGATCTTAGACCGATAGCTTTAACAAGTCACTTTGCTAAAATTTGTGAATCCTTTATTGTTAAGTGGCTACTGGAAGATATTGATGGAAAAATTGATATACATCAATATGGAAATCGACCAATGGTATCAACTTGTCATTATCTGATTAAATTGCTACACCAATTGTATGAAAATGCTGATTCACCCTAGTCTATATCTACATTAGTTTTAACTGATCTGTCAAAGGCTTTCGATCGAATAGACCACAACATTTTAATTAGAAAATTAATTGACTTGGGCGTCAGGCCCTGTGTAATTTCATTAGTTGTTAATTTTTTACAAAATAGGACCCAATGTGTGAAATATAGAGGTACAATTTCTGACTCACAATTGATTCATACTGGTGTTCCCCAAGGAACTAAACTAGGCCCTGTACTATTTTGATAATGATAAATGATGCTTGTAAAGATGAAATTATATCATATTATAAGTATGTTGATGATCTTACACTTGTTGAAAGTAGAAAATGTACTCAAATTTCAAGAATGCAAGAATCTCTTAATAACTTTCAACAATGGACTAGTGTAAATAATATGAAACTAAATGCAGCCAAATGTCATGCCATGGTTATTACTTTTATGAAACGACCACTAGTGTCTGAAAATTTACTTAATGGGAATGTTGAATTAGATACAGTGAAATTTGCTAAAATTCTTGGGGTCATTGTACAAAGTAATCTCAAATGGGACTTACATATCAAAGATACAATGTTAAGGTGTAATAGGAAATTGTATATGCTTCGTAGATTGAAATCATTTAATTTTCCTCGCAATGACCTTTTAACTATATACATGGGATACATAAGACCAGTACTTGATTATTGCGTCCCTGTTTTTAATGGAAATATTACTCAAGAGCAAATATTAAATTTAGAACGAATTCAAAAGAGAGTCCTTAGAATAATATTGAGAGGTGACTATATAATATATGTCAATGCTCTTTCATTGTGTAACTTGACCACACTTGAAACAAGAAGAAAACAACTTTGTGAACATTTTGTAATATCTTTAGAAAAACACCCTGTTTTTAATGTTTGGTTACCGGTTAAAAGAGAAAATAGATACAATTTGAGAAACTCAAACAAATATGACACTTTAAATGTATAACTCTAAGATTTCAAAATAGTGCTCTTCCTTACCTTGTTTGCATTTTAAACAATATTTAGTTTAATTTTGTTTATGATCATTTTCTTTTCCTATGTACAATTGTGTATTTGCTGGTTGTATATGCATGGGCATTCTCTGGGTGATGGGCGCCCTTTCCTTGTTGGTGGGATCTAATCTTAATTTATTCATAGCTCTAGCTTTTAGTAATCAGATCTAGTTTAGGGGGGAGGGGGTCGTTCGATGAATTATTTTTTTGAAGGGGAAGGGGCCCTCCTCCTGGACATGTGTGCCCATCACCACGAGAATGCCCACTGCCACTCATCACTTTTTAATTTTTAACATTTACTATTGGTTTGTAACGTGCACTTTGCAATTTTGTTTGTATGTATTTATTTTTAATAATTTATCTTGTATATCTTAATGTAACAAATGTGCAATTCAGCCTTTGGTTGCTAATCATTTGACGAATAAACTCTTTTTGAATTGAATTGAATTTTGAATAGGAGCCCACTCATGCTCGACGTTCTGATAGGTTGTACCAATCGTCTTCAATAATATTGGGATTTTACGTCTTCTTCCAAGTATAATATCATCATGCTAGTATATCATCCACAAGCTTCTTTGTACATACACGTATTAGATGATTACTTCGTACATGTGAAAAACAGAAGGAAGATAATAGGGTAGTTTTATTTAGAACTACTCTAAATGGTGACTTGTAAAATTGTCTGATTTACAAAATATTGATGTACTGTCCTTTGTTTGTTAAAGGTACTATGTCCCATTTGCAGGCCAAAAAAATGAAAGGGTTAAATTCCAACGGCATTTGAAAGATAATAATAATTTAGAACTTCCCTAAAAAGGGGGCTTGAAAATGTCTTTAAGTGGGAAAATAATGACTATTATAGTTGTCGAATCGACTTAAGTGCAAGACAGTAAGTAATAGTCTAATTTTCAGACCATTGTACCGAATGATTATCTTGAAACCTTTGATTCTTTGCTAATGAGGTCTAAAATAGGGAATCCATTGTATGGTCATATGCACATATAATATTAATACAGACCTTATACAGCGCATATACCTTTGAAACAGGCTCTCAACATGCTTTATTTGGAGAAAAATTTATTTTGAGAAAAAACAAAAGAAAAAGCTGCAGGAAAATATATATATAAGCTTGCGAGCTTGCGCAAGCTTGCACCCTTCTCTTTTCTGATTGACTGAAAAGCTGCCTCCTTTACATTTTCGGAACCAATGCGAGTTTGCCAGAAGGTTGCCAGTTACAAGCTTGTAGATTTGTTGACCTGCCAATATATTTCCTCTGTCCTGATTGGCTGATAGATAATCTCATTTGCTTTTTTGAAACCGCGCCAGCTATTAACGAGCTTGAAACAAGCTCGCAACAAGCGTGCAGAGCAATCTTTCACTGCTAGCTTGCAAGCTTGCACCAATTTCCATAAGGGATATTCGACTTCAAACACATTTGTTTTGAAAATCGTTTCTGAAATGCTTCTTAAATGACATCCTCTTTCACATTATGAAAAGATTTAAGTGAAATTTTGCCATCAAATTGTTGGGGCTCTCAACACTTTGGAGGGGCTTTAAACCTTGAATGCAACAAAACATTTTGTAGACAAGTGACATTATGCTTTTCTATGAAACTGTAGGATGTATACCCATGTATACAGTTGCATTTTTTAATACTGCAGGAGGTCTATTATAAAGATCGAATTCAATGTACTTTCAATTTCAGTTTTAAGATTTTTGACCCTTTTGTGTATAAAATGGATATTGAAAATGACCGCTACCATTTGGATTTCAACAAATAAATTCGATTTTGACGTTTATCAACGCAACACCTGAACATGCTGAATGAAGGAAGGTTGAATTTGAAGGAGGAACTGACGTACTTACCCGACATTTCAACATCCACAAGATGACGTATATCCAAATGAAACGAGCCATTATTATCAAGGGACTCGTCTATACGATAACGGGCTTGAGGACATGTGCGCCGACTAAACTACAATATTTATTACAGCTCTCTAGCGCCCATTGCACTGCACATGGTTACAGCTCAATAAGTTTGATCCACAGAAATGAAATAAAATAGAATAGAGCAGGTAAGTTTTTAACCATGACTTCCTCTTCCTCTCTTTGTCTGCGTCTGCAGGTTTAGGTAAGTCAATCGTATTGTAGACAGGGGCACCGATTGCCATTGGCGTACTGTGAACCCACCCACTGAGGGTACATTGGAACCATGGGGGATTGGGGTGGGGGTCTTCCTCACCCAAGCAAATGCAAATTTACAGAGCTACTGTTAAGGGGGAAGGTAAGGGAGGTGGTTCAGGCGTCCTCCCCCAAAAAAAAAAAAAATCCTTTCCACTGACCTCTTTCCTTCCCCCTTTTCTTATTTTTAAAAATATTGTTTTAATTCAATATTTTTAAACAATCTTGTTTTTTTTTTTTTTTTTGCAGCTACCCCCACTGCCAATTCATATTAATCACGGAGCTCGAGGGCAAGGACATTTTGAAATATAATCGTTTTCGTATTTTTTGTATCAATTATGCAAGTACGCTTAAAGGTCTCGAACTACTCGAGCATACCGTAGCTGGCGGTTTAGACAGTCCATTGCACGTGTTCTGGGAATAAAACGATATGAATTTGAATGTCATGAAAACGTTAACATATTTTGTCTTCCACTTACGAAACGAGCACTTACACAGAAACGTTAAACAATATTTGTACTCTTTGCTCAGTGGTGGTGATTATTGTCACATTTTGTTGATATTGGTGTGTATTATAGAAAATTGTTAAACAAAAATTGAATAGATACATAAATCTGGTCATTTGAGAACGGAAGGATTCAACCAAATCGGATGAGAATATCCCAATAGCGCCAGCACACACCGAAGTATACAGCGACAAGAGCTGTCCTCTTCGCAGGCGCCCCCGTCGATAACAAAAGGAGAGGTGTTGATAACCATAACCCTATCCCTAATTGCGCATAATTGGTAAATGTTATGATATTAGGACAAAGGAGCGGAAGACTAATAATTTGTCTCACTATAACGTATATAACTTAATATTTGGCTACCGCAGACTATCCACGAGAGTGAAAAGACGAAATTCCTGGGCCCCGTCTTACAAAGAGTTGATATCAATCGCAACTATGCACTGAAGAGATAGGAGACTGCAAACTTGCGATTGATTTGGATCAATCTTTGTAAGACGGGGTCCTGGTCTCGAAGACCTGCTGATTACATTTTTTAGGGAATGCAATGCTGGTCCGTCGCTTTCGTTTGACGTCGGTCTTGTAATCTGTCGATCTCTTTGGTCCGTCTGTCTCTTTGTCGATCTATTCGACTGTTGGTCTCGAAGTCTGTCGGCCTCGAGATTTGTCAGTCAACTGAACTGTTGGTTAGTTTTTGGGGCTGTCAGTGGGCTATCCGTCAAACGGGATCCAGTTATCTGACTAACAAGCGACAACGTTTCTTTCTTTTATTCCATTCCCTTTCGAAGGTCCTTCTTCATTCCCAACTGTTTTCTTAAGTGGTTCAAAATGTGAACAATCGTTTCCAACACCTTCTAACATAATCGTCAATAATAAAGGATTTTCTTTTATCCAAATATAAAAGAGGGGGAGGGTGTATTGATTTATAAATGACATAATCGCCGGTAGTGGTGTTTATGTTTGCACACAAATGTGGATTGGCCTCTTAAGTGTAAAGCAAATAATGGAAGTAGAATTTCTTTGGTAGACAGAGGATTATGTCTAACTCTTGTCTAGGCTATCGGTGTAGTTATGACCAAAATGGATATGCTGAACTGGAAAAGACACATGTCATTATACAGAAGGTACTCTGCCTTTTGTTGAGGAAGGTATACCTTTAGTCATTTACCCTACGAAAGTGGTGATACGTGGAGGAAAAACGATATAAAGTATAAATGGAATAATGACAAAATGTGAATTAAAAAAAGGAAAGGAAATGTCACTTTCCACGATGCCGTTTCAATGAGCATTTCGTGCAATTTTAATACCAATAGACTTCAAACTACGTGTATTATTAATGCTGAAATCGGAAAAAGGAAGAAGACTTTTATTTTCTCTTGATTTTCAATGATTAATGCTAATATCTTTTTTTCGCTGAGGGATATGCTTTTTAATACACTTGAGATTCGTGAACCATCGTGAATAATGCAAGTGTAATTTTTGAAAGAACACAAACTTTCTTTGAAAGTAAGTGGACTTAAAGACGTCTAACGCCATTTCAGTACGAAACAATGAGTGTGGATCCGAGTATTGTGTAGCATCACTCATGCGGATTTTACAAGCTATTTTCTCCTTCATCGGGTTTTCAAAATAAGACCTTTTCTCTCGTTAAAGTCGTGTATATTTCTCGACCATTACATAATCAGATAGCGCATGCCGAGTTCCTGGTCACGTTGTTTCCACAACGAATAAAGCGAATCGGAGATTTCTGCTGCTTTTGAACACAGCAAGATATTTAACAAAACATTTCCACTATATACAGCAACAAGAGATATGGATCTTTTGAGGATGCTCATACAAGACGTCTTGCCTCCTGTTTAATCTTTAGATACCTTCTCATTTTACTGGAGAGGAAACTACTTCTTTTCGAAGCTTCCACCGCTATTTTATAGCGCTTGACGTTCAAGTGACATTTAGAAAATCTCAAGTAAACGAGAGAGGTATATCATGCATGGTGCAAGACCCACATAGTGACAGACAACATGGAAATATTATGAAGATGAACCCGTCAAGAATAGTGCTCAGTGCCTGAATCGAGGAACATCTCATCACTGTTTTACAACTCTCTTATTGTATATTTAGGTAAGTAATATTATTTTTTAAAATTATGCTAATGTTGACTCGGCATTTCTGATTTCTTCCAATGATAATGTATCCTTATATATACAGTATCGGTTGTGGTCAATTTAGTTGTTTTTGCATCTTATTGCAGCACTTGATTGACAATTATTTTTGTTTAAACGTTCTCATAAACAGTTGGAACCCGTAATGCTTGAATACTATACAGGACGTACTTGTAAAGCAGTATTCCTACTGAATGGATCTACCTTGTGAATTTCATATAAAACGTTAATAAATGAATAAATAACAAATACTCTTATGATACCAACAATTTATATTTCCACTATTTTCATTACCATCATTGTGAAATACAGGCCCCAAAATATCTCCATTTTAAAAATTGTCGTCGATAATATCTTTATAACCATTATCTATATCACCGATGCTGTTATTTTACGGAACGCCCCTTCGGCATATTGAACAAAAGAAGACAAATTAGTGAAAATATGTGATTATCAAATCTTATTTCTTGTTTTTGAGACAATTAATTGCACTGCTCTTAAAGCTAATGTTATCATTTTTCGGTCACATTTACAGAAAGGATAATCTAGAGAAAAACAAATTAACAGGGAAGATTGCTGGAAAGAGGAGCAGGGGGAGGCAACGTCTATCTGATATGTGCAAATTAATCATGAACAAATGGGCAAGCAAAAATGAAATCAGCAATACCGGCTTTCTAACAATAGCAAATAATAGACAAAATGGAGGGCCATGTCCGCCGATGTCTGTACGAGACCTGGCACTTGATGATGATGGTGATGATGTCCTTAATAGTAATCAGTATCATACAAATTATCATGTACATGGTTTCCATAGGTTATTTCTAAATAATAATAAAAACTATATAGTGTTTGCATCGATCTCCTTTGGTCAGTACAGAATTTAATGGTCCGAGGACTGTTGTCACAACAACTCTTTCAGACGATCAAAAGCAGTGAACAGAATGGCATTTTATCGCCTCTTGTAGAAAGAGTTTGGCTAAAGCGAGCCTTAAATGCCTTGTAGAATTAGGGATTAAGGCGTACTGTGTCAGAGGTGGATTAGTTGTTTGCATCCATGCACAATCAAGTTTCATTCCTCTTCCAGGATTAAAAATGCGCTCATCATTATTGTTGTCATCACAATATCAACACAACAAAGCGATAGTTGGTGTCAAGAAAAATACAACCTTTCATTCAGATTCTACAATGTACGTATGCATTTCACAACCGCTTTTTAAATACGACGTTACGTTAAACCATATTCGCTTTCTAATAAATCACTGTGAATCCATTTTGCTTCTAAATATTGGATCTATCTATTATTACTGTAATTTTAGAACATTACATTTCTCATTAAAGATATACACCACATTCAAAATTGTGGGCCTACTTTTGACTAGCAGTTTGCATTTGGGGATATACGTACAAGTCATTTAGCTGTTGCAGGTCCGTCACAGGGTCCGTCACGAATACCGATGTCTCAATACTCCAATTGTCCGCCCGGGTCCTATAAAGAGGAGTGTAGTCCTACTATTCCCTAAAAGGAATATCATTGTGATGATGGTAGTTTGAAAGCCAATTTTTTATTTAAAAAAAAAGAAAAGAACAAAAATATAATACGTTACAATAAATGCAGGAGTCATTCTGATTTTTTCCTCATAGATATCAACTACAAGGAAATAAGGAATGTCGGACAACGCGACCGATGACGAGAAAGTGATATCATCATCGTCGTTTTCGTCCTCCTCCTCGTTACCGTCCTTCGCCCTTCCTCCGAAGGACTTCATTGAGAAGACGATACGACTAGGAGAGGTGAGAGACAGGCGTCGATCTTATCATCATCAGGAGAAGGGGAAGAAGTCTTTACCAAGATCCATGACCACGATGACCCTGACCCCTATTTATGAGGAGGCCCGGATGTCAGCCAGAAAGCAACTGCTCAAGAGGTTAGTATGTACCACGTGGATATAATAATTAAAAAATATTTATATATAAATATATAATAAATTCTCTATGCGCTTTTAATACAACAATCAATAATACATCTAAAGATTTAAATATAATAGCATGTAGTAACAGAAATGCATATGGCGTATCGATGATGGGAAAAAACAGATATAATATAAATGGTAAAAAACTTATGAACACAATTATAATAGTTTAATAATTACGATCTTATTGAAGTAAGAAATAACATTATTGATATAAACTATTCATATAATTAACAGACTATTGGACGAACATAAATGTCTTCAGAAGTGATTTGTATGAATCGACCGAACATTGAGGTGTAGGTTGTTCCATAGGGTGGGTCCATAGTAGCTCAGAGATCTTTCGCCGTAGAATTAAACCATCATGAAAACACATGCTGTAGGACAATAGTCACTGGGAAAGATTAATGCCAAGATAATGACTACCTGGCATGTCTGTATGTTTCTCCGCAAGAAACAGCTCCTTCGACAACTTCTTCAATTTTGATAATTATCCCGGACAACAATTACCACTAGGTCAACCACTACTGGATTTCAACTCTATAATTACTTCGGACAACTTATTCTATAAGACACTCGCGTCCTATGAATACTGCCCACAAACAATCATCCCTGGGAAACTCCCTCAAAATGACCTACTCTCCTAGGACATTTATATGGTCCTCGGAGGAGTACATCGGACAATCAGTAACCCTTGGCAATCACCTGCACATAAGACATTTTCATTAACCCCAGGACAACTACCCCGGACAGCTACTTACTACCTAGCGTACTTCATATATGATACAAATCAACAAATTAATTTTGATATGAATTTACATACATTTGGGTATCGGAGGGGAGGGGGTGTATAATTAATTCGAGTAGTTATCCCAGAATTGGTCAGTTTTACTGGAAGCTAAAATTCAAACATACGAAAAGGAGTATGGTTGCTTAGAAGAAATTGCACGGAAAGGAAGTATATCCCCAAATTCCAACTTCTAGTCAAATGTGGGAGTAGGCCTAAGATATATGTGATATTTGTTCAATAAATTTCAGCGCTCCGGAATGTTTTAAAAGACAAATGGTCCTTTATACATTATCTCCGTCAAGTTAATGCGATGGAAACCAAAGACATCAATTTCGTGAGGATGGGGTGAAAATCTCAGTTTCCTCTCAAAATAAAAGTCGTCCACCATTCTAAAGTAAATTGGAAATATTTACATAAATATAATTTGACAATTTCCTTTTCAGTATGACTAAATCATAAATGAAAATATAAATTGAGTAAAGTCAATTATTTTAAGATGTTTTGGGGGAAAGTAAATAAAGATATACGTTAATTGGAAGGAAGTCTGAATTAAATGTTAAAGGGCATATCAAATTTGGTTGTCTATAATTACATGTTTTTTTAAAATAATCTTTCACTGGGCTATTAATACAGCCCATTACACCTGAATCAAATAACATGATGTTTTATACATATTAACAACGATAATGGTAATACACATTATGTACCTACAATGTTGCGCCTTAATTCACTAATTAAAAGAGGTTGAATTAAGACACCTATACCCGGCGCCTTCAAAGTGGGCATATTCTATGTACACTCGGCACTTGACAAGCATTGTACATAGCACAAGGTACGATAATACGCCAACGGCGGTCTGTACTTTACTGGAAGAAGAAGAAAAAGAAACTATGACCCAGGATAGCCAATTAAGCTGCCCTAATGCCTGAGTCACACCTTTGCGTATTTGGCTTGCGTATTGCTGCGTATTTATGGCGAGCCGTTTTAACATTTACTCCTATTTCTTGATATCAAGAAATGAATTCTTGATATCAAGAAATGAATTCTTGATATCAAGAAATTATTTTCTGTTGTAAAGCACTGGTAATTCTTGATATCAAGAACTCATTTCTTGATATCAAGAAATAGGAATAAATGTTAAAACGACTCGCCATAAATACGCAGCAATACGCAAGCCAAATACGCAAAGGTGTGACTCAGGAGTCAGGCATAAGGCACTGGAAGCATGAATGGAATATCTTCATATCAGGTACAATCGCCTCACCTGGGTTGAGAGTATTACTGTAGATCAATGCTTTTCTGAAGGACATTAATGGCTCGGCTGGGAATCGAACCGAGACCATCGAACCCACAGTTCAGGGTCATGCTCATTAGACCACGAGACTTCTCAATGATAAAACAAAAGCAGGTCGATGGCAGTAAATACAAGACAATTAAAAACCCATAACAAACACAAAAAGACATAACAAACATAAAGTGAAATAACCAAGAATGAAGGAAGTAAATGTGATATTCAACATAAATCTGGCATGATTTTGCAAAAGCCATTTTCATTGAAATTATGGGCAGACTATGATCGCTTTGGGAGATGGGTCAAGATCCAATGGATCCAAGATCATAATTGCCAGTCATCGGACTTTTAGCAACAATACCTTTCACACCAGGTTATTATCGATCCGTCCCCAAGGGGGTGATTCTTAAGGTCCTTTTGTTGTCTAGCGGCAAAGACTGGACTTCTCTAGTGTTCATACGGTGGTGCAAAAGTGTAGTTTATTGTTTTGTTTCGTGTTCCGTAGCCGGATACACCCAGTTGTCGTATCCTGTGTCTTCGAAAGGGGTGGCGGGGGTGGGGGAGGGGGGGGGGCACTGGCCTTATACAAGATAGATAAAATGTAACGGTACTGTGGTTAGTCTTGCCTGGGGTCCTGCCACACTTGAGCTACGCTCATAGAATGACAAGTAGTAGGTGATTACAAAATCCCTAGGGGGGTTAAGAAAAAGAAGGGAAAAAAGGAGAATATAGCTATACTAATTAAAAACATATCTATTTACTGTTTGCTCTTAGGTCTTTCAACTCATATACTTTCTAAATGATTTATAGGACAGTGACAATGGTATATGAATGTCAGTTTATGCTACACCAAAATTACCATCACCACCACCATTACTTCCACCACCACCATCAGCACCACCAAAATAGAATCAGGAATAAGTCAAACAAATTCAGTCCTTTCTTCAGTTCGATTTTCAGTATAATGCAACTTTGACATGACAGTTTATAAAATGATCCGCCTCGCTCAACATAGAATTCAACACCCAATAGTTACAACATACTTCTTTCGGCAAGATAATAACAGTCGATGCATTACAACAAAGGCAAACCGCATCACAGTCTGAACACGAACTAGTTAGCAACCCCCCTCAACGACTCATCCGATAATTCCATTGTGTCTCTCCGTCCATCCTATTCAAGTCAGACTCTATGCTTTCTTACAAACAATACAAAGCCGACATGCCGTGGCGGCCGGCTAGCTGTGTATGTATATAGCGGTCAAACTACACGTCGAGTACTCGACAAACTACTTCGAGGGTTTCTATTTGTTCAACATCGCGTCTAAAATCCTCTTGAGTTTATAATCATCTTACCTAAAGCGGGTTATTAGTGAGAGAAGATTTGGAGTGAGAAGGATTTTGAGAATAATTGGTGGAGGAGGGTCAAAGGTGAAACATGGAGCGAATGGATGTTGGATCACCAAGCGAAAGTTTTAGACCCAAACACAGGTTAGTCCAAACAAAATGGCGCAGGAACGTAAACATGATCACTCATATCCCCTAAGACCATTAATAATCTTTGCCTGATTGTAATGAAAGTTACAATTCAGAACGTTTTTAGTTACAAAAAAGGTCTTAACATGTGTACGAACGTCTCAAGGAAATTTGGTTTTAAAATGTTGGATATAGTTTTACGGATGCCTAAATAATAGTAGTTGAAAGATAAGTTTGCTCCATAGTATATGTTTTCTGCGTGCAAAACAGATTTAGACGAAAAGTGGCAGTTTATATCTCTTTTCCCCCTTTTTGTTTGTTTTGTTATTGTTATCTCGTTACCTAGAGTTTTGATCAAGTTAATGCCGCACCCCAGTAGTATATTGTACATTGGAATATACATTACAATCTTCCTGTCTTCTCTCACTATTTATCTTCATCAAAATATAAATGCATATTAATACTTTCACAAAACATCATAGTCATATACTCTTGACCAATTCACTATAGGCCTACATCTTTGAAATGTGAGATTTGACAAGTTTAACTTCGACTAAAAGAAATTCAGTCTGGCACTGTGTAGATAGAAAATCACCAAACATTAAGTGCTGTTTAATTGAACAATTAAATTGAATATATTTTGTTATTATTATTATTATTATTATTATTATTAGCATTATAATTATTATTATTATTATTATTATTATTATCATTATTATTTTATTATTATTATTATTATTATCATTATTATTATTATTATAATTTATAATTATAATTATCATCATCATCATCATCATCATCATTACCAACATCATTATTGATATATTGAGCATCACTTTTATTACTACTATGTAGTAGTTATGGTGGCAGTAGTAGTAGTAGTAGTAGTAGCAGCAGCAGTAGTAGTAGTAGTAGTAGTAGTAGTAGTAGTAGTAGTAGCAGCAGCAGTAGTAGTATGGTTAGAGTATACAGTGTATTTCGAACTTTTTACCATAGTGTCTATTGTCTTCCATTCACCAACTTTTTGTTATATTTTAAACTTGAATTTTTAACCCGACATTTATTTGCAGATAAAATTTAGAGATGGAGTATACGAAGTTTTGAGTTAAAACTAACCTCTTTAATATAGCCGGTTTTTCATAATTTAAATGATTATAGGTGAAAGGTCGCATGCACTTTTTTTTTACCATATATCAAAACGTCATATCAATGTAAGTGACTCCATTCCCCCCTTTCTTTTTTAGCCATAGCCTGTACGTGGTCTGGCACAATGGTACAATCATCTAGCTGTCATATCCAGGTCTTTCTTTATTTCCGCACGATTAAACACAATAATGCACATCTATGATTTTTAGGTTACGCTTGATGGACAAAGCTCAATTTCGTTTGATAATAATAATAATAGTGGAGTCTTATATAGCGCTCATTTTGGCACATTGCCACTCCTGGCGCTCCATTATCATTACCCTGGCTTTAGCACGGCTGCCGTTTTGTATCACTATGGGAATAACGTGCTATCCACAATAAAATATTGTAAATTGTAAATTAGATTAAATTTAACGTTGTCTATGACCATGATGATAATGATTTTGGTCTATTGTAACCAGTCTGATTAAGTTCTGGTCCGCTAAAGGAAACAGTCGCGAAGTTTGGGCTGCAATGAAGTCTGAAAATAGCCAATTACCTCTTGTCGTTACTCACTGCCTTGGACAAAGTTCATAACCATTTTTGCATTTAGTGGAAAGACGTTATCTTCATCAGCATGACATGATCTTTGTTTAGATTCAGAATTGATTTATGTCGTTGACTCACCGGGATAAATGAGAAAATCAACACATTTTCTTGCAAGTGTTCGCTAAACAAGTTTCTGAGCACAAAGTTTACGTTCAATCTGTGGCAACGGAGACAGACGTGTTGGATTTTTTGGAGTTTGGGGTAATGGATAATTGTTTTTGCTTTTGATTAATAATTATCTTGATGATGTACCCCTCACCTCGTGCTAGGAGGGTCACTGTTCTGGACATGGACACTATGAGTCATGGTAGTGGGTCAAGGAAGGGGGCTACTTCAGCAGGGAAGGTAGCCAATCGCCGCAGGACCGCCCTATCGCTACCTGAAGACAACAAACCATCGGGACCAACGGTAAGCAAACTGAGAAGAAATATTAGATTTTTATCACTCAAACTTTCCTGCTATTCCTTTCCCTCCTTCGTTTTAATTTCATCTGCCTTTCTTCTCGTTCTCCTTTTCCTTCTTCTTCAATCTCTTCACATACTTTTCCTTTGTCTCTTCACATATTCTTCCCACTCCATCTCTTCCCATTTCCTCGTCCCCTTCACCCTCCTCCTCCTCCCTTTCGCTTCGTCCTCTCTCTCCTCTCCCACTCCCATCGTCCTCCCCCGTAATCCGCAGGAATGCTTTATTTCGCGAAGAATGCTAGAGGTACCTCCTTATGCTCCTCTCTTTCCCTTATGCCTCTTCTTCCCATTCTTCTTTTTTCCTTTTCATTTTCCTTCGTCTTTTTGTCATACCCTTTTCCCTTCTCCTCGAATATCAACTCTTCTCTTTGATCGTTTTCATTCTCAGAGTAAATCTGACATTTTATACCAATGACACAAGTTATATGTAAGCAATGTTATTCCAACTCAAACATTGGTTTAAAAATCACTCTACAATTTAAACCTGGGATATGTAAATGTAAATATTACAAGTATACCGTTGTCAAAATTAATGAGAATTGATTTGCAATTGAGAGTACGACCTCCAGATATATAACTGTCGATTTCAGTGATTGTTGCATAACACTATTGCTTCGGAACCCTAAGCGTGAGTTGATAGCCCGGTTACCATGGTAACATTATATTGACTGTCTCAATGCCGAACAGAAATACGCAGTTACCATGGTTATATAATGGCGCATCTCGACTCGATACCAGTAAAGACTGATTCGCGGCTTGAAATGCAATTTCAGGCTTTTACTATTAGAATCATAAAAGTGTAGTAATTCGCATGCATTTTGCCATTTAGTTCCTATGACCTCAAACTCGTATTTGACATATAATGTCATATCAATAACAGGAAATTAGAAAAGGAACATGTAAGCTAAATGATTATTCAAACTATATTCCAAATCACACGATATCACATGGTTTATCTCGGGTATCAAACAATTATTGAGTACTTGATTAGCACTTTTTGATCGGCTAAAATAAAGTATTTTGTCTTCTCTTCTAGCCTTATGAGCGGTTCAAGTTAAAGGCTAACGCAGTGAAGTGGCTCTGTATGGTATGCGTTGTCTATATGAGGTAAGTAAAAAATCTTAATTTAATAAAGAAAGCTGAAAACTCAAGTGAGAACCAGAAGGGCGTAATGTCCCCTTATTCAACACATAGACTCAGCAGATAACTCTTACTTTCCCCCTTATTCAACACATAAACTCAGCAGATAACTCTTACTTTCCCCCTTATTCAACATATATACTCGGCAGATAACTCTTACTTTCCCCCTTATTCAACACATAGACTCAGCAGATAACTCTTACTTTCCCCCTTATTCAACATATATACTCGGCAGATAACTCTTACTTTCCCCCTTATTCAACATATAAACTCAGCAGATAACTCTTACTTTCCCCCTTATTCAACACATAAACTCAGCAGATAACTCTTACTTCCCCCTTATTCAACACATAGACTCAGCAGATAACTCTTACTTTCCCCCTTATTCAACATATAAACTCAGCAGATAACTCTTACTTTCCCCCTTATTCAACACATAAACTCAGCAGATAACTCTTACTTTCCCCCTTATTCAACACATAAACTCAGCAGATAACTCTTACTTTCCCCCTTATTCAAAACATAAACTCAGCAGATACCGGTAACTCTTACTTTCCCCCTTATTCAACACATAAACTCAGCAGATAACTCTTACTTTCCCCCTTATTCAACACATAAACTCAGCAGATAACTCTTACTTTCCCCCTTATTCAAAACATAAACTCAGCAGATACCGGTAACTCTTACTTTCCCCCTTATTCAACACATAAACTCAGCAGATAACTCTTACTTTCCCCCTTATTCAAAACATAAACTCGGCAGATAACTCTTACTTTCCCCCTTATTCAACATATAAACTCAGCAGATAACTCTTACTTTCCCCCTTATTCAACACATAAACTCAGCAGATAACTCTTACTTTCCCCTTATTCAACATATAAACTCGGCAGATAATTCTTACTTCCCCCTTATTCAACATATAAACTCAGCAGATAACTCTTACACTTTCCCCCTTATTCAACACATAAACTCAGCAGATAATTCTTACTTCCCCCTTATTCAACATATAAACTCAGCAGATAACTCTTACTTTCCCCCTTATTCAACACATAAACTCAGCAGATAACTCTTACTTTCCCCCTTATTCAAAACATAAACTCAGCAGATACCGGTAACTCTTACTTTCCCCCTTATTCAACACATAAACTCAGCAGATAACTCTTACTTTCCAAAGAGATCCATCAACTCTTCATATATACTGTTGCCTCAAATCTGAACCCAACGCCCTCCGTACATGTTTTCTCAACGAGCCAAGTCATTTCTATCTAATATCAATGTATTAACATGACTAATGATAATAAATACTTTCTGATATAACTTTTCACGTAGTTTTAAAGGAAAACATATTTTAAAGTAATTCCCCTAAATACCAACACTTCTATTTTTTCTATTTAAACAAATTAACCGAAATGTTTATTGTCAAGTGTTTTTATACAAATTCATGAATAGTTCAACCGAATTCACTTGCACATAAAAAACGTTGTAAACAATATATGCATGAAATAAAAACACCAGCGACATTTATCCACGCACAGAGAGGCATCAGAGAGAGCTCTGAAGGGATCTTTGCTGGAAGTCGTGGAAGAGATTTTGACCTCGGCGGAAGAAGAAGCTAAGCGAACAGGGAATGACGGGGATTATCCAAAGGGCATTGTTAGTTCCGCCTATCCTGATATGACCTTTGACGCAGCCGACTATCAGAGATTCTCAAAGAGAGAGGTATGCTTCTCGTTTATTTTAGAAGTTGATCATCCCATAACGTCAGAGAGTTTTTCTTTTCGATTGTGTCATTCCCTGCGCTAATCAAGTTGAATAAGACAATTAGGCCACAGAATCTTTGCAATGTTCATTTTGCATTCAAGTTTCACTGGTTTTAACGATGTCACTCGAACATGGCGTGTCAGAGACCGCACAACCATCTGACGCAGTCGTACGTCAATAAATGACGCAACGTGGACAAAGAGCATAATGAAACATGACGCAACAGACGTTTAAAAAAAAATGGGTAGATTTAGTCAAACTAAATTGATGACGCGTAATATGTATATGTATGTACTTCTGGGAAAATAAGCCGCAGGACAACTACAACTGCATGGGCAAATGAGCCCAAGAGCGGTAGTTGCCCGGGCGGGAGTATTGTTCGTGGGGTATAAATGTCCGGAAGTTTTTGTCGAAGGGACTATTTCTCTGGGGATAGGTTTCCGGGTTATTATAAAACGAATAAAGATACATGAAATTAAAAAAGCGAGAAGAACGATTTCCATAACTATGAACAAAACATAGTCACTTCAATCTCCGATCTAAATACGAACTAGAATGTCCTATTGCATTCATATGAAATAAATCGTTTCTATTTCTTGGAATCCGCTAATGTATTATTGATTTGTCGTTTTGTCTTCTCAGGAAGGATTACCCAATAAAATCAAGGATATCTTATCAATGGAAGAAGATGACAGGTCGCAAGAACAAATTCAAAATGTGAGTTAAAATTGATTACAACTGGATTTCATACATGGTGATGAAAGTACAAATAAGATCATAATTATATGAAAGTATATATACAAAATGTTTCTTTTATGTTTGTGAAAAACGGTGAGTATAAATTCATGGCAGTATGCTAATTGACAAGGTTTTGCAATCATCGAATGCTCATCGAATAGATGAAAACAACAACTTGACGTAATACCATGGTCAAGATAATTACAAGCGTTTTTCTTTTCAATCACCGATTTGTCACTTATAGGAAAATAATGTATTAAACCAACATCGTTAATAATGAAAACAAAATTCAACTGATGATATCTCTGCAAAAACAAAAGTATGAAGGCCATAAGAAAAACCAACTTAAAACGGTACATAGAAAGGAAAGAGAGAGTAAGAGAGAACAAGAACGGGATTTAATTTATCCATTTATAACTATTGTATTATAGTTTTGTTTGTAATTAGCTAATACAATTAACATTTCAAATGTGTTTGTTTATTCTATCTACCCAAACAGTGTTTTTCATATATTCAAAGGTATCAGACTCGATAAGCATTCATGCTATTTTTCTGGTTTCATTTTCCTTTTATGTTATTATATATACCTATTGTTTTTGTTTTTTTGGTGTGTTTTTGTGTTTATTTGATAATACATTTCAAGTTCAAGTTCGAGAATAAAGATCTTTAGCCTGAAAAATAAATAGAAAGAAACGGAAAACAATTATATAATTTTTTTTCTTCAGAACCAGCAACCCCTAACCAGGCTAATAAATGTTATTGTTTTCGTCACAGGTTGTCCGGAGTATGCAGAGTAATGAAGAATTTGCTAAATACCCGCCAGAAATACAAAAGAGGATGTGTAAATATGCTTGGTATGACGTGTAAGTAAACACTTATTTATTTCTGCTGATGAGCAAATAGATAAATTGATTGATTGAATGAATAAATTAACAAACTAATGATCATACTATAATTATGTGACACTATTGTGTATAAAGAATAATACGTTTGAAGGACAAGGCGATGATAATGATGATGATGGTGATGATGGTGATGATGGCGATGATGGTGATGGTGATGATGATGATGATGATGGCAATGATGATGAGATGATGACGACGATCATAATGATTCACAACATTTACAAGGCGCCATTTTGCTATTAAAAACATTAAAAGAAAAATTGTAAAATATTTGTAAATTTAGTTTTTCAAACAAAGATTTATTGTAATAAGTATTAATTGGATAAGTATTTAGAAAATGGCTATCCTTAAATTTTACAGATTCACTCGAAATCGAGTGATCATTCGAGACCAAGAACGAGCAGAAGGAATGTATTTTGTCTTGTCTGGGAAACGTAAGTATATCATCTTAAATCTTTAACCCTATCACGCCCTTTACATTTCCTTTGTTTAACACATTCTATACTATACTATCCCGCCATATAAAGACGAAACAGGGGCGTCACTTGAATATCTGAATGAAAATTATGAGGACACTCAATCTGCAATTTACCTTAAAAAATAATGATTTGCTTTAAATTTTCCGACGAGGGTAAACCAGATTAAAAAATGACAACGCGTCATATTTCCCTTCTTTAGCGATGCCTCTGCTCTGCATACTTTGGGATATGTTTTTAAATCCATTATATAATAACTGCATCTGTTCAACGAAAAAGGGGCTTTCTTTCTGACAGAATAAAGTTATAACAGTCTATCATTATGTTATTCTTTTGCAATTGATGATAAAGAGATCAAACTAGAGATTTTTGTCATTATACAAATGGTAGTACGACTAATCAATGGATACAATTAAGTCAACGAAAAAAAGATGAGGATTTATTATCACATTAACAATGACGGAGACAGTAACAATAATTGTAATACAAGAGAGGTATTCATGAATTTGATGGAGTGAACTATAGAAAAAAAATGTTAACAGTAACAATCTTTATAAGAAAATGAATATGTCAATCTGATGAAGTAATATATAGAAGATGTTGTAACTCATGTTGAAATAAATCATTTGCATGACTTGATTCGCTTTCTTGTATCGTTCCATCGCAGTTACAATGACTACAGCAGGAGCAACATACATTCTAAAGAAAGGAGATAAATTTGGGGTAAATAATCTTAATCACTTTTAGACTTGATCACTTACCGACCAACTTATTTTAAAACATCTAGTTTCCAATTTTTTGTCACCAATTTTGATATTTATCAAATAAATATCATAAATCATTATTGATATACAGTAGGTTTGCGGTTGCAACATGATGCAACCGCAAACCTACTGTATATCTATATCACCATGCAAGCCGATACTTATAAGCAGCATTTAACATTATTGATATCATAAAGTGGTCCTAGAGCCTCTTTTTCCCTTTTAATTATACATAGCGAAATTTCAGCATTTCATTACAGTGCTATTGCGTTATCCCTCTCCTTTGATAAACATTTTCAAACCAATATATACTTGACTGAGATTATCTGCTTGCCTTGTTTGTTTTCGAGATAACAGAACAACTAACATGATATGATGATAAAAGAAAATGACTAACTTGTTTTCCTAATACAAGGTCAGGGTTATTACGTTCATAAATGCCGGTAATGAATTGTTAACAGGCCCGAGTATAAAATCGGTTCTCAACCATTGCGCCTTCTACCTCTGTCATCTTGTATTCTGCCCCTTGTCCTGACATATCAACAGTGATGACGTCATTCTCCAACTTGTTTTATTTTATTTCACTTTTTTTATAGAAAATATAAGCTAACAATTCAAAAGGAAAGTACAGGTACATGTGTAATTGACTTTTCATCCCAGTGTTAGGCATCTTTGATCATCTTGAAACCAAATGTATGTGTTAATTGGTATTTACGCTACTGATAACAGTTTTGTCGTCCTCTTTGTCTCTTTATAGGAATTAGATCTGATTAACAATACCAATAGAAGTTGTACAGTGATGTCCAAAGATCAAGTAGAATTATTCTGCATTCATAGCCAGGTACGTGTTTAATTCGGTTGATTGATTTTGTGTGCAATTCTAAGACATATTAAGAGTAACCCTTCGAAGTGATTGGAATTGGATATCTGTACGCACGTTTAGGTGGGCCGGTGGCTCATTGCCAAAGCTCAGAAAGAGACAATTATCTATAATTTTGGAAGTGAATGGCATTCACACAATATCTTGAACAATTCCCTGTGTTGTTGAGCATTCGTATCATTAAGATTTCGTTCGTGCCTGATATACACCATGATGCAGATGTGCTTTCAAACTGATCATCTCTAAAATAGGAGAATAATAACAGAACACATTTTTAAATTCTTTATAAACGTAATGAATATTAATTTTTGTCTTTAACAATTCATTCTTTATGTCGTTATGATAGAAATGATTTGTAATGACTGTTTCTTCCATTGTTTTGTTTTGCCATAGGACTATCCTGATATTTTTGACACGAAGTTGAACGTGAAGCCTGAAGATTGCCTAGAATATCTCAAGTGAGTTTAGAACAAAGTCATAATTATGCCGATCCGTTCTTTCCATACATTTCCAAAATTCTGATGAATGAATGAGATTGATCATTACCATCTTGTTTAAACTCTCCTCGAAGAGTTATTTATCCTCTGAACTCTGCCGTATTTTTGATTTCTTAAAAAACCCTCTATTGAAACAAGAAAGTTAGTCTTATGAAACACATGAAAAAGCCATTCTTTCTTTTCCACTTGGTAACAGAAGCGTAAATGTCTAACTCATGGCGGTATTCGAGTTTAGACTTCCTTTGAAATACATTTACTTTTTTCGACTAGTAGATTCGGAAAGAGGTTTAGAATGATTAAAGTATTTGTGAAGATAGCAATGTTCCTAAAGAATCATTTTAATGGCTGAATTCTGGGACCTTAAGCGTGATTTTTCAATATTTTTATTTTATAATAGCACAGTGGCCAGAATGCATAAATGGAAAAAGTTTTCAACCCCATGAAAGTTTTTCCTTGAATTTTTATCAAATTGAAGCTAATTCATGTATCTTATGTGTGACAGGTCTCTTCCAGTATTCAAGGCATGGACGGGACACGACAAACTGCCCGACTTTCCCGCAAATTGGGGTGTGCAAAACTACAGGTTAGTACAAGGGACAAATACCAATTAAAATGGTTATACATGTACAATATTAAGAGCCTTTCTTTCTCTTCTTCTTTCTTTCTTTTTCTTTCCTTTTTTTCTTTTCTTCCTTGTTCTCCAGGCTAAATTTTGGTGGAAAATTTATATTTTTTCAATTTTGTTGGCAAATTGAAAATCTTTTCGGCAAAGTCAATCTCACACCCTTCACTCATTAAAAGGATTTCCAAGGGAGTCAACTCTCCTGATTCTTTCCTCTTTTCTTACTGTATTTAGTGTATTTCATATCGCTATACATTTTTATTCTTTTCCTGATTCATCTTTCTTGCAGGTCGTCCATCACTTTGTCTATATGTCTATGAACTTAGCCTTCAGTATTCCTGTATGAATGTACACTAAAAGACAAACATATCTTTTACACACTGTACAGTAGGACCCCTGTCGCGTTCACAGAAGGAAAAATAGTCTCGTATGATTAATATGATTATACTCCATTTTCACAAAAGTAATTTATGTCTTTCACTTTCAATATTCTATTAAACAGAGCCGGCCAAGTAATAGTTCCCGACAGCATTAAGAATGAGTGGATTTACGTCATCAAGTCGGTAAGACTATATAGTTTTCTATGAATGATGTCATGTTGGATGATCCTTTTGAATCATTATCTTTTTACCATCAAGCATTACTCATACAAATAGAATAGAATATGTATGTTTTGAAGGAGCTGAAATATACACAGAAGGGAAATTTGGGGAGAGGAAAATGGAGGAAGGAGAAAGACAGAGAGAGAGAGGGGCCATGAGAGAAGGGTGAAGTAAGAGAATAGAAAGAGCAAGAGAGAAAAAGAAAGAGATGGAAAGACAGAGAGAGAGAGAGAGAGAGAGAGAGAGAGAGAGAGAGAGAGAGAAAGAGAGAGAAAATATGTCTTATTAAGTCTACATTTTCTTGTACCTCTTTTCAGGGTACTTGTGACGTTTTGAAGCATTTGAAAGCCGATGTTTGCATGAGAGATAAGACGGGTAAATTCTACAAAGAGTTCAAGAAGGCTGAGAATGCCAAGGAGATCGAAGTTATGAACCAGAAGATGGCCAACAAACTACCACCTCTTACCAGAGGTAAGAAATCATTACAATCTCCCCCATTTTCATTCTTTACCTCTCTACATAACTGTACTTCTTAAAATTCCTTTGCATCTTAATTGTATTAATCATATATTGCATCATCCTTTAGATTTGTTTTTCTCTATATAGCGAGTCCCTTGCTTCCCACTTTCAAATATCTATTATCAAAATGTTAAAGATATAATATAACCTCATTTACACACTACATCTTCCCAATCCACTCAAGGATCTTTCACACGATGCATACTTTTTACATCCTCCTGAATCAATTTTAGTGTTCATGTAAACGATTCATTTCAATGTAATATCTATACATATGATTAAATATAAATAGCATTCATAAACATTACACAAACTAATTGAGAAGTATCCTATACGACTGAACTCCTGTGTGACTTCATGTATGTTCACTGTAGAGTATTATCCATTTTCAGGAATTTAAATGACAAAGCCAACTAACCCTTTTCTTTATAAAATTCTTTCTCTCAAACCATCACTCTCATCACAGTAACGTTCTTGACGACGCCTGGACCTAGCAGCACTCGGAGCAGCACTCGGGGTAGTACCGGTCGGACACTAAGGGATCGGGAGCCCATCTCCGGTATGTCTGATGAGCTAGTGGCCAAGAAGAAGGGAGGTTCGCATATAACAGTAAGTAATCTCAAATGCTGGTTGGTCCATTATGCAACATTTCATAGATTCTTTGATGAATCGCTCTGTGATTTTATCGATGGTCTTTTTCTTGATTATTCCATTTCATTATATACAGTGGCGGATCCAGGGGGGCACAGGGGGCACGTGCCCCCGGCCCAAAAAGAAAAGGAGAAAAAGGAGGGGAAAGAAAAAGGAGAGGAAAAAGAAAAAAGGGAAGAGAGAAAGAAGAAGAAAAGAGGGAGGAAAGAAAAGGGAGAGGAGAAAAAGGAGCGGAAAGGGGAAGAGAGAGGAGAGAAAAGGCGGAAAAAGAAGAAAGGCGGAAAGACGGAGGAGAGAAAAGGGGAAAAGGAGAATAATGAGAAGGAAAAGAAAGAAAGGGGATGATATTATAAGAAGGTGTTTTTTTACCGGGTAAGGGGCGGGGGGGGGGGGCATGCAATTTTAAGTCGAACATCACTAATACCAAAGAAAACATCACTAATACCAAAGAAAACATCACTTACGAAGGTTCAAAATAGCAACAACAAAAATCGCCTCGCCGCTACCCGGCTCGGACTTCGCGGCTCGTGGACGATGTTCCGCATCCTCATTGGGTAGAACCCCCCTTAAACTGTTACTTAAGTGATTTAAAAAGACGTTATCATGCACTGCTTTTTATGGTCTCCATTGTGTAAGTATATAGATGCCAGGAAAACATCACTTACGGGGGTTCAAAATAGCAACAACAAAAAATCGCCTCGCCGCTACGCGGTTCAGACTTCGAGGCTAGTGGACGATGCTCCGCATCGTCATTGGGTCGAACCCCCCTCAAACTGTTACTTGATTTAAAAAGACGTTATCATGAACTGCTGTTTATGGTCTCCATTGTGTTAGTAGATGCCAGGAAAATATCACTTACGGGGGTTCAAAATAGCCCCCCAAAAATCGCCTCGCCGCTATGCGGCTCGGACTTCGCGGCTCGTGGACGATGCTCCGCATCGTCATTGGGTCGAACCCCCTTAAACTGTTACTTGATTTAAAAAGACGTAATTATCATGCACTGCTTTTTATGGTCTCCATTGTGTCAGTAGATGCCAGGAAAACATCACTAACGGGGGTTCAAAACAGCAACAACAAAAAATCGCCTCGCGGCTAGTGGACGATGCTCCGTGTCGTCATTGGGTCAACCCCTTAGCAAAAATTAAGCTAGATCCCATCATCCGCCCCTGGATCCCTACTCTTTGAGGGTAGGAGAAAGCAATTTTACGTCATATTACTCCAGGAAGTGCCTGAAAATGCACCTAATGTGGTTCTAAAATTGCAAATGCTTCCTACTCAGGGAGGGGGTTCTGATCGACCCCCTCCTAGACCCACCCCCGCTTGGTCGCTCCGCTCCCTCGCTGCTGACGCCTCGCTCCATCGTTTTTGATATATTTCACCCCGGTAAGAAATTCCTGGATCCTCCACTGTAGTAATACAAATAATATTGAGGAGTATGCACTTCCAGAGAGCTTTGGCAATTATCACCCTGGCTAGTTTCGGCAGCCATTATCATTGCACAGAGCACTTCAAGGATTGATTCCTACCAGGTACCCAATTTCCTCACCTGGGTGAATAGTGCAAAGGACGTTAGTGCTGTGGCAGGGATGTTAACATCTAGAGAGTACTTTAGTGGGTTTAGTCAGGACAAAGTAACTAGAAGAATTTAGCCAAGAACTGCTACTAGAGGAAGATGTATTCCATAGACTATTGTTCAAATTATACTTTGATGGGAACTTATAAAGAATTATGCTAAGTAAAGAGTGAACTGCACCTGCTACTTTACACATATTTTTTTTTACACATTCCTCTTATAAAAAAAATGAATTGATCTGTCACTGTGGCAAGGTTGCCTTAGAATCGATGATTAAAAATACAAAAAGGAAAGAAAAAAATAGAAATAGGACATTGTTCCAGTAAATATATCTGCGGACAATCAAATGACATGGGTTTAAAAATCTCTGCCATTAGACAATAATCTACATATGCCGTTCTTGATCCAGGCGCTGTAAATGGAAACCTGGTATAGAAATTACACTGAATGTTTAAGTGCCGTGTAGTAGCTGAGGCAATAGCACAGTCTGATAAATTTCTACATCACTTTTAAACCCAGTAGTACATCCAAAATAAATGTTAAACTATAAATATTTAACTTCCGGTATATTTTTTTTTTAATTTTTAATTTTTTTAATAGGATACTGTATTCAGGAGTAAAAGCATTCTCCAATGTATGAGGAGCGGGAGTCATCCAGATACACCATATTGTGTGAGGGTAGGAGAACTAGAAGCGGGAGATATCTTTGTAAGTATAACAATGATGGTGGTGGTGGTGATAATGATGACGATGGTGATTATGATGGTGATGATGATGGTGGTGTTGGTGCTGCTGATGATGATGGTGATGATGATGATGGAAACAATGGTGGTGTTAATATAAAACTGATGATGTTGATGCAGATGGCTATGGTGATATTCATAATGATGATTATTATGATATTAGTAGTGGTGGTGTTGGTGATGGTGGTGGTGATGATGATGGTGCTGCCGAAATGTCAGTCATGATATAGGGTTATAACAATCCCTATTAAGCATAAAATGTGATGTTTATGATGGTAAAGTTTATGACTGGCAAAAGAATAGAAAATACATCTATGTCTAGAATGTTTACATTTTATATCAGACCAAAAAGACTGAAGTGACGTTAATGACAGGAAGTCACACATCTGCATTTAAATAAATTAAAATGTAATAAAATAAGTTGACATAACAATATTTATCTTGACAAAAGGATACTTTAATAGAACAATTAAGTACTGCATATTGGCCAAAAAATTGATAAAAATGATGCAATATAAACAAGTTCGTTTTGAGTAAGTCTGACTGTACATGATTAAAAACCAATGCTGATGTTCTAATATTAACTCTTATCTACAGTAGAACAGCAATAGAACAGCAATAAAACATCCACATAGTTATTTATTAACATCCATTATATACAACACAATGTCAATTGCAGACCTCTAAGGTCACAACTTTAACCACAACTTACATGGTAAATGATAATTTTTTCACACACACTTTCAGAGTTAATATAACAAATGTTATTGATAGAATATGAATGATATTCATTCTTCCATTAGTATTCAGTGAATATTGTTGTGCCGCTAGCAGAAGGTCATTAGCACACGTGCATGCCCCAAAGCAAATTTCTGAAAACTTGCTTCTACGGTTGTGTGCTTTATAAAAATAAATGTATATCATTTTTTAAACATGACAGACCAGGGATTTCTCTCTTTATGGACTAATAAAATTGAGAAAATATATTGTAGCTACATGTATCTAATTCAAGTAGATTTGTGTTACATTATAAGCACAGATTTTGGAGTTATGTGCATTTTGATGATAACACCTTTCAGCTCAACTGGTCAGCATTTAACAGAACGGGTGCAACAAGCTACGACCTTCTGCTAGCCCCAGGTTGAGAAACTTCACAAATTTGTGGGAACTCATTATACAGGCATCCTAGTAGGTCTTACTCACTGTGCCTGTGAAGAGGAGGCATATTGGACCCATTTTAGACTTTCATTCTCTTCTTTCTTTTCCAGGATATCCTTACAGTAATGCCTGGATACAAACACAGCAAAAGTGACAGAGTTAGCTTAGTAAGTGTTCCCTCTGTTCTATTTCTGTAATATACGTATAAGATTTGATTTCATGTAGAGTTCCTAATAGCATTGACAGTTGCACTAGGCACTTGATTTTCGTTTTTTCTTGTATGACCTGAAGCTTTTTACATCTGTTTTTTTTTAATTGTAAACAAACATAGGTACTTAATGCCTGCAAATTCATTTGAGTCATACTATGGTAATAGGTATTTCATTTATTTTAATTATACTTCTTACTCGATATCTGGTATTATGAATATATTCCTCAAATTACTTGCATGAATATCTGATTGTAAAGAAATGTAATCTTATAAGATAAATTGAAATCTGAATAATTTGGTTCATTGATCAATAACCCAAATCATTCAGTTCATTTCCAGTCCAACCCATGTCATTAGTAATTAATCCTCCAATATCATAACATGCCTGCAAAGGATGTGTATCCACATTAAAGATATCTTATGACTTATTGGCAACTTAACACTACGTGGAATGTGATTTCATAAACAATCTCCTTATCTCTTACTTCGACTGATTTCCATGAACCATGACCAATAGTATTCATATATATATATATATATATATATATATATATATATATATGATCCACCATGATATATGGTGATACTATGTAATGTTTAATTTGAAATGAAAAGGATCAATAAAACATGAAATGCAAAAAAAAAAACAAGAAAAAAACCCAAACAGTATCAATATTGGTGAAAATTATCATCATTAGGTAGCTAGCTAAATGCAGCGGCAAGAAAAGTTGTGTCTGGAACGCAAAAGGCGTAATCATTAGTGATGTTTGTAAATTAAAGGTTCTTTTGACATTTCTGAATGAAAGTTTAGGTAACACATGGCCTAATGAAAATAGTACATGCATTTACCAGCTCCATATCCTAACAATTTAGTTCTACTTCTGCGTGATAAAATAATGATTTTCATCAACTATGCATTTTGTGTTTCGGACGCATCTTTTCGTTCCGGTACATTTTCGATAATAAAGCTACCATATTTGTTATTTATTACCAGGTAAGCCAAGGGGCAGAAGCAATAAAGATCAGCAAATCTTTTTTTCTCAAGTACGCTGACGAGAGGGTGTTCACAGAGATTGAAATGAGGGTAAGTTGAATATACAGGACCTCCTTCTATTAGTTTAATGGAGGAACACTTTGTGTCTAGTCACAAGCTGGTTTCTGTTTCAAAAGAGCAGATCATTATTTACACAAGTAATTTTTTCATCAAGAAAGATAGCTGCGTTGTGTGACACTGGAATAAGTGTCCCTTGTCTACGAACTTAACTCTTTGTGCATCATTTCAATATTCAGAACTGAAAGCTAATAGACTAAGTACATCTTTGAAAGATAAGACCCAATATATTCTCAACCAAAATGACGTGCTCAAGTGAAGATTGAATACATGTTTTGTTCTATTGCAATGATACAGATATTCAGATGCAAAGTGTTAAAAAAATTGGCCTACTGTAATCAATATCATAACAATAATGTCTTTTTCTCTTTTCAATTTTAATCCTTGATTCAGTTTGAGCCCTACCCTGACCAAGACACCTGCCTGAAAGACCTGGATGTGACGACAGAGTGGCAAAGATACAAGAAAGTTGAGATGGAACAAACAATGCATGAGGTCAAAGATAAAGTCCAGCTAAGAATAGCATCAAGATAATGTCTTGAAGACATGACTGGCACCACAGGGTCGAAAAATAAGAACATATAAGATGGAAATGATGATGAATCGAGTGCCCCAGAAATTTCAACTAAGGAAAGTATCCAAATAATTCCTTGAAGATCATGATGTAGCTATAGAGTGGTCAAAAAACTTCTTAGACTGAAGTCGAGAAGAAAAGTCACAGAGTTTCAGAGAAGCTGAGTTGAGGATAGCATCAGGACATATTTTAAGGACCTGGATTTAATGACAGCATAGCAAAATTGCAGGAAGATTGAAGAGGAAGAGTCAATGTAAGAGGTAGGAGAAAAGGTTCAGTTGAGGGAAGCATGCAGACAATGTCTCCAAAGACCTAGATGTGACTACAGATCATCAGAAATAACAGAGAGTTGAAATGATGAAGAGGTGCCAGAGAATCGTATCCAGATAAATCAGACCTAGACCTGGCACTTGTTTTACAGGCATTGAATATACAAGTTTGCATCTTAACCTTGCCGCATGCACACATGTCTGTAAGTTCTGAAACAATCTTCAAAATTGAACAAGGCGGCCTATACTCCAGGGCAGCTTCTCAAGAAACCCTCGTATGTCCAAGTTCGCTGACATCCCATCAAAGCATACATTAACCCATTGGCTTCTAAATTATCTAATTCTCATGGGGCTTAATACAGGGATCACCTGGCTCACGTAGGCAAGGGGATAATTTTATAACAACATAAGTCGATGAACTGTGACTTAGGACTGCTTTATTGATGATGCCCAATGATCCAAAATTGTTTTTGTTGGCACCACTGATGGTGGTGTCATAGTTTCCATTCACTCTGCATTTCCTGACATAGATGCATCTTTAGACCAAAGAGAAATTTGACTGGAACTGCAAGTCCATGTAGGACAGAGTCTTGTAAGCCAGCATGATTTGAAGACTTCTCCTTGCCATCTCATAATATAGCCTTAAATCTTTGACAGATGTGTGACTTGACCTGTGCATGAAATATACAAAGAAAGACAACAAAATTAACTGTTGTACGTGATGAGGAAATAAGCTGTAACATGGGACAAGGTCTAGATGTTTATTGAATGACATATGATGTGGAGTATCCTATGACAACGATTAAGTTTTGTTAAACATTCTTTTTGAGTGATTTTAAACCCATATTCGTATCATTTTTATACTACATTAAAGAAACTTGTGTCCAATTACTGCATTGTTAGCAGGATCCTTCAACAAGTTTTCACAAATATTAAAACTTTATGCCTCATTTAAATCAACACATAACAAATACAATTGGATGTTATATGGGTAACATATCATTTGTGCAAGCCAAGCATACTAAGTCAATAGATGATTTGACTTCTTTTTTTTTGGGGGGGGGGGCGGCGGGGGAGGTCTTGCAGTTTCATCAATAGTTGGACTACTAAGAGTGCTTGATTATACCAAAATTCATTCAGACTATGACAAAAAAGTTTCATAATTTTTCATAAAACTAGGTTATTATGTTGTCAAAATGTCCACCTATCTAGTAGTTAAAAAATTTAATGAGGGATATAATTGATATAATCTTCAGTTATTTTAAGTTTAAAATCCAGGCAGTCCACTTTATAACTGGTTTTGTATGATTTGATTTCTCTTATTTTGTATCCGAATGCTGTGCTACAAATTGTGTGTATTCAGGAGTTATTATTCAATGTAACATGTCGGGAATTATTGCAATTTTTTCTTGCCAGCGCTATCAAGTAGGGTTACATTTGTTTGTATTTAAAGAGTCATATCAATGATTATTCTGCCTCAGCATAATATATGATAAATTTTGAAGCACATCATTTCATAATATTCCATTCCCTTAAATAATATGTGATGATAATGTAGAAAGATATAGCTTCAAACATAGATGTACATGTACCAAGAAACTTATATTTGATATTCCATTACATGTTTGGTGAAAGGGAACTAACATTGTCTACCGGTAATTCAATTTTGAGGTCATCAAATGCACCTACGTGTACATACAAAAACATCTATCACTTATACATATTAAAAGCTAAATCAGTTTTTGTTTAAATAGAAGAAAAATAAGGTACAGGTTCCTAAAAACAGAAGTTATTCAAGAAACTGTGAGTGCTGGAATGTGACCACGAGTGTTGAAATTGTAAAAAAAAGTGTGCACGGGCATTAACTTTGGTTTCCTTGTTATTCTTACTATCAAAATCACACTATTATCTCAAAAAATGATGAAAAATGTGTGTCTAACAACACCAATGCACAATATGAACAGAAAGATTATTTTTATCAGTTGTTTTAATGTATTGCTAATCTTGCTGTATCAGCTCAAATAAATTGTTGTCACAATTGTAACAATAATAATTGAATTTTCCACATCACTATGATGTGCTGTAGTACTTTTGTTTCTTTAGACCGAGTATGGAATTGAGAAATAGAGAAAAAGAGCGAATGATGCATGTCTCTCTAAGTTATCCTTCTATCTGTTTCTGCCCTCTCGTTGGTTTCTTTAGAGTTTCTGTGTTTGTTTATTAACACTTCAGCTGCTTTCTTTGCTTCTCTGCATGGTTGCTACTTTGCCTCATGTGCAATTTTGCACAAAAACAGTAGGCACCAATAGATAGAAAGATCATTCTGTGCACCACAATGTCTTTGCAAGAATTACCCTTTCCCGGTCTTTTTTAGCTCCATGACAACCCTCTTAAAGTGGGACTGCACTACTTGTATCTACTTGCACCCTCTATATAGCCAACAATGCCTTAGCGGTTCCTGTTGGTCCCTCATGATCCCCTTTTTCTTATGTTAATTGAGAGCTGATTTCATTTGATTAGATAACCACCTGCCAGTGTCCACGCAGGGAGGTCTAATCCCTCCTGGCCAAACTAGTGTAGATGGGCTTTAACATCTGATTTTTATTTTATGGTTGAATAAATAAATACAAAATACAAATACAAATATATATTATTATTATCTATATAAGGCTTCCAAGTGGTACAATAAATCAGTGTATTTAATATCTTTAGCACAGTACCCGGATGACAGATCAATATTGTTTTCGTATTGCTCTGTCACCCGGGAACTTCAACTGTTGATACAATATTGCTTGATTATCAAATTTTGTTATTTCGCTAGTCAGCCTGATATAGATAATAATAATAATATTGTATGGCTTTGTTGTCGTGTGATACAAGAATAAGAATCTATTGCTCTCGCTATGACAATATTGAACTCTTCTTTGACTCGTCCAATATTGTCATAGCTCAAGCAATATATTCTTGTATCACACTCAAAGCCATCCAATATTATATAAATATTGCACTGGAAATAGTCTAATAATCTTGAAGCCTCTAGTATATCTATCCCATGAAAAATCCAACATAGGACAGGGAGATTATTTGTGTGGCATATAAAGAGTTAACATTTTCAAGCAATGAATGGTCACATCATTTCCAAAACTCTCATCACTAACCGTTGCCATGGTTATGATGTCAAGGGAAGAGGACGATTTGAATCAAGGGCATGATCTGGAGGGTTGTGATGTCAGCAAGGATTGCATCAGCTGAGGCTAACGTTGACGCTTCCATCAAGTTGGTCCGACGAAAGCAAAAGATGGCTACTGCAAGAACTGCATAGGGGAGACCAAAATTACATTATCAAATAAATAAATATCAATTGCAATATTTCTCCCAATAGATAATTATAGAAATGTTGTCTTCCTGGGTTTAAAGGGTGTAACTTTTAATCTAACAAATAAAAATCTACACTGTTCCAGTAAACAGTAGAGTATCAAACATGAAACCATGTAAAGAAATACAAAATCCTTGTTCTTCCTGCTGATGTTTGTGATATCTTTTGTGCATGTAGGTCTGTATGAATACAAAAAAAGTTGATGTGCCTCAATGGAAATTATGGGATTTAAAAAAATTAAAGATTGGTTAAGCAAATAGCAAAAACGTGTACATGCTCATAACATTACATTTGAGTATACTCAAAGACATACCTGCAAGAAGTTCAGTGCTGTCATAGGCAAGAATCCTGTCCCACAAGAGAAGCAGCTGATCACTGGCAAGGTATCCAGAGAATGCCCTCATCATCCACTTGAAGGCAATCTTGAGTCTACAATCAAGAATAAAATTAGCCAAGAAGAGAGAAGTCATCACTTTATGTTCAAATACATTAACTTGACTTTATGTTTTACTGGCTTCAACCTTTAGTCACTGAATTTCCCTTGACTGCCTGAGACGTACTGCCCTACCTCACCATCAATTTAAAGGCAATCTTTATTCTATACTCAAGAATCAATAGCCAAGAAGGGGGAATGGTTACACATGATTTAAGCACTGTCCACCTTTCTACCTTTAACTTATATTGCAAGTGGTCCCTCCCCTTCATTCATTTAAGTACAAGCCTTTTACTATGAAAATTTATGTAGAAAGATTGAATAGTTTTTTAAAAATAGTTTAAAAATACCATACCACATTGTTTACAAGAAGTTACCCAAAATAAATGTTCTTTCATCAGTCAAATTTTCAATTTTAATTCAGTGTTTCATCATCAAATTGAGCAAGAAACACCTTTGATGGGAACAATTTCTCAATGCATTTGCCTGTATCACCTTCAGGAATAAAAACCTAGCTACTCCTAGTCCAAACATGTGGTACATTTGTATATTATTGAAATACTTGTGCCAGCTTTGCCACCAATGGCACGGACGGGGTTGACCCCTAAAACTAATACAGGCTCATACATTTGAGAACTTTGTACCCAATAAAGATGTTTCATGCTCAATTATCAATGAAAGACTGAATTATATAATAATAATGATAGTATTGGTAATTTTCAAAGCACACACATCAACCACACATGGTGCTCAAGGTGCTCCAATATTTCACCGGCTCTGCTAGGCTACCATATCAGTGCTCATAGCATTCAAGGAATTCCTTTCTACCGGTACCCATTTAACACCTGTGTGGAGAGTGGCACATATAGACTAATGTCTCGCCAAAGGACATTAGTTCGGGACTCGAACAACAAACCATTTGATCCACGCACAGTCCGAGGACGTAACCACTGGACCATGACATCCTATAATTAGAATATGGCTGATATACAAATATTGCTACAAACTGCTGAAGTTACTCACGGCTGTGCGTTGATTTGTTTGAGATGAAAGAAGAGCTGAGGTTGGATGGTTTGTAGAAGACCCTCAAACAGGATGCACAGAGATAGGATACCCTGAGGAGAAGAAAAAAACAAATATATACCTACATGTAGTAATAATATTGTAATATGTTTTATAGGCCTTATATAGCACATGAAACTTTCCCTAATAATTTGTATCTAAATCCACTGACACCCCCCTTCCAATAAAACAACAACAATAATAATAATAATAATAATAATAATAATAATAATAATAATAATAATAATAATAATAATAATAATAATAATAATCATTATAATAATAATAATCATCATAACAATAATAATAATAATAATAATAATAATAATAATAATAATAATAATAATAAAGAAATAAGTAAGAATCAATAAATAAATATAACAAGCATTAAAAAAATAATAATAGAAACAAAAGGAAAGGAATAACTGCTTTTGAAAAAAATCTCATGACACAGTATATAAAAAAGGATACTTAATTGCTATGAGTATATCGGTAGTCATATTTATCTAAATATTCATCTAAAACATAGGTTCACATATTAATTTATTAAAATAAATACAGAACAATTAATACACATACATGAATGTAGCCCATGCCACTAACATTTATGTATTCCAATTGGTATATCTTCAAGCATCTTTCATGTGCACTTTTGTACATGTACTTGTATAGACAAATACAGGATAATATTACTACTCAAACAGCAATAGCTCCATCTATATGGTAAGAATTCACAACTGAAAAGGCTTGCATGTAGAGTAAAGGATTCTATATAGAAGGCTGACAAATGTTGCAGCTAAAATTGGCATGTATAAAATAAGTATAAAGAACTAAATCTGATAATGTAAGTGGGATGAATTAATAACTAATCAACTATTTTTTTATAAATCAACGGTCTATACAAATTGTCTGACATATTGCGCTTATGCATACTTGACATTTCTTATAACTTCAGTGCTACAGCGGAGCACCTGTTGAGCATTAAATGGGACAATAAATATGAATTACAATGACCACACTTTTTTATGTAATGTTGCTTCTTTTACAGACAAATTCGAAACAACTGTCTTGTGATCATAAACAAGCATATATCATAAACTAATATAGCAGCCATAATAAGAAGCATTAAACAAATTGGAAAAACATAGGTTGAAGAAAGTTGTGATCTAAATGTTCATTCTAATGTAAGAGTCTGGTATAATTACATATCAAGGTTCTTTTACAAAGTTAGAGTGGCTATATCAGAAACTCATAATGCTTAAAAGTACAAAAACTGAAACATGGCTAAAATAATCATTAATCTCTGCGTCTCTAGGCAATAACTTATTATAAGTTTTGAAAGAAAAGGTTAAAAGGGTTTACTGATTTAGGAAGCATCTGCTTCTGCTTTGCACATGTATTTCCGGAACAAATACCTCGTATTATAAACAACTATTACAAGAAGAAAAAAGATGAACTATAATCTGAATAAGGCTGTAAATTAATCCATAAAGGTCAATGAAATCTGTAAGAAGTCATTTGAAGAGATTAACATAATCTCTTCTATATCCCCCTAATCCCCCAAACCAGATGCTTAGATCCCTTCAAAAAGGCCAATCTTCTATAGCTTCCAAATACACTGCAAAGTCATGCCTGGATCTAACTCTTGGAAAGAAATCCAGCATGGAAATAAGGAAAATAACAACGTGAAATAAGGAAAATAAAACGTAAAATATGAAAACTAACGACATAAAACAGATTTAATGTCATCAAGAAACTACCCATTGACTCCTGAATCCTCTCATTTCTATAGGTTTTAATACAGAATTTTAAGCCACCTGGTTCCTGCAGTCAATAGGCTAAATATTCTAGATTGCATGAGGAAACAACCATGTAGGTCCATGATCTAACTAATAGCATCATAAAGTGCTGGCACATAAACTTTTAACATTAAAGTGAATCCAACTGACACGAGATTTATTGGCAACAGATTCTATTATTAAATCAAAATGCTTGGAAATGCAAATGAAAATGGCTAATACTTGGGGCATTCTTTACAAGAACCATGCATGCCAGTTTTACCAACTGTCAACACTTTTCAAATAGAAGACATGGCGTTGATAATTACCTGTTGATTCCTGGAGTGGCTATTGTTCACTACTTCACATAATATACTAAAAATAAACAAATTATTTTCGGGGGTGATCATTCCCTCTAAGACAGGGTCTATAGCTTCTTTGGGTGTGGCCACGTACCTGAGGATGAGAGGATATTGCATGAAGACGAAACAGGTGCCTCATGTAGATCTCACGGAAGACGTAGTACAGATCCGCTGGCTGGTCGTAGACAAAACATAACGGAGCCACTGGCAGGAGAGAAATAAAAGTTAGGACAGGCTGAGTGAGTGAGTACTAGATAAGGACTGACATTTTCTTAATCAACAGTGATAACAATTGCAAAGGTTATGATTGATGAAAGGCATCTCGGTAAAGTGCCTTTGGGTTATTTTAGATACAGTTAGCTACAACTCCATCTTTAAAAGAAACATGAATTATGCATACTTATTGAATAGGAAATGGGTCAGAGGGGATATGGATCGAAGCTAAAAGGTTTTACATGGATAATCATTTGCCATTTACAGCTCAGTTGTGTGTTTTAAAATATTCCTCACATGGTTTGGCCTTATGCAGGCTAGTATTTTTCTGTTGTATGCTTGTGCATGGAATTGAATTCATTTTGTGCTTAAAATATAATAAATGCATACTCCTTCTGCATCCTCCCTCTCTCTCTCTCTCTCTCAGCTCTTATCATTCATATTAACCATTTGCTGTAGGCAATTCTAACTGTTCAAATGATAATATTGTGTCCGATATATTGTTGGACATTCAAAACATTCAAAACATTCAAAACAGGCCCATGAATTGAGAAGATATGGAAGGCATTCATCAAAATAAACAATGGAAGAAGAAAAAAAAGAGAAAAAAAAACATGACAAAACGATGGCTAGGACTGGAACATGGACTATAAGATTCGATACCTGTTTGTAAAATTTGGTGGCATGGAGAAGGCCCATTCTAAAGCCCTTTCTTTATTAATCATATTCTAGTCTTTTTCAAAACGAATAATGTAATACCGGTAAACTATCTTGGAATTACTTCTGTAATGCTACTAGCAGACTATCTATCTTTCTCTATTTCTATCTCTCCCTCCTCACTCCCCATTTTCTCTATCTTTCTTTCTCCCATAGTCCCATTCATCTTCTTCTCTTCTTTTCTTCTTCTTCTCTCTCTTAATCTCTCTTAATATCTCTCTCTCTCTCTCACACCATAAATTACCAAAAGGAAACTTAAACAGAGTACATTAAAACATGTACATATAGATGATGTAATTTAAATATTCACAGGCTAAGCTACTGGTGAAATATTTATCAAGAACCTCCAGTTCATACCCAAATCAAAGATCCACAAGTGTGATTTATATTGTCATAAAGTCAGCATTTCCCAATAAATCTTAGAGCAAGCCCAATAATATTGTTTTATGGTTAATACCTGACGAGCCAGATGAGTTACAATGTTATGATTTCCACTGCAAAAAATGTAAATCTAGCCTGACACCTGATTTAGGGTGTTATCATCTAATCGTCATGGTAACGTATGTACATGTATGCTATCAAATCGATACTCCATAAAATCTAAAAAGATGAACCAAGCAGGTGGAAGTCTTTGAAAATGACTTGTTTAGAAATACATGTATGATAAGACCATTCTATTATATTCTGGTTGTAACTCGGGGAAAGAACGAATCGAGAAAAAACAGTTTCAAGATTTATTTACAATTTACAATTTATATACATATAGGTGAGTATACATGTATATTATCTGTGTACACGTAGGTAAAATTAGGATAGCTAATTCCATGGCATCATAAAGAAGGAATAAGGGCCACACCCAACCCCATCTCATATAGATCACAGTATTCTACAAGTAATTATTGATATTTGGGAAATCTCATATATTTGAAAGGTAAGAGAAATAGTTGCCTACACTGGCAACCTAAGGTGTGTTCGTCAAATACATGGACATGTACATGTGATACTGGTAAATAATTATTTTGGTTTATAATACTTTTGACATGACTTGTAAGATTTAAGGAATACATTGATTACAAAAAAGAAGATAGAAGAGAAGCAAGGGTAGAGAAAGAGAAGAGAGATGCAAAGACAAAGATAAACTACAAATTGAGAGAGGGGAGGGATACAGAGAGAGAGAGAGACAGAGAGAGGGGGATACATAAAGTGAATAAAGTGAGAGTGAGCAAGACAGAGATAAATAAATAGAGTAAGAGAGAGAGAAAGAGAGAGAGAGAGAGAGAGAGAGATAGGGAGAGTACATGTAAGTTACAGGGAAGTAATTTTTGAGAAGGTGACACCATACATATATAGCAATCAACAAAATTATTACAATTGTTAAAATCACAGAAAAACATGAAGATTAAAAAAATTGTACTTCACTGTTCATCTTGTCTACTTAATTCTCAGTTAATGATGAAACCTAAATAACGATAATAATTTCCTGGTTTTATTGAAAAATCTGGCCCCTCGACTTCTGCCATGTGAATTTGACAATCATTTTGCATTTATCATTTATAATTTCAAGGAGACAAAACTAGGTATTTCTAGTCGAAACTTCTGATAAAAATCATAATACTACCGGTAAAAACTTGCAGACAGGATTTTCTGCCCACGCCATGGCTTTGGTTTAATAAATATAGAGGGATTCCAACAGAATTATGGTGCAACCATTGTTGCCAACTCTTAAAATGCAATAGCCTAAATCACATCAATGTATCAAAATCCAAATCTCATGAATATCTGGCTTACCACTAGAAATTTATGAATATTGAAGTTTGAAAAACTAGAAAAAAGATTTCTGGAGATATCTTGCATACTGTGTTGAAGTAAAAATAGATGCTCTCAAAAAGAGACTATGTTGACGAGGCTTTTTGAAAACAAACTGAAAATTGAAGCATTAAAACAAAAGAAAAACAAGTGAAACGCTCTCGGCGGTCACGCCTGCATTACGCAATTCGATATGATGAAAAATTGAGGTAGGGACATTATTTATAGGCAGGGTGGCCCATTAGCAGGCCCCCCAAAATGAAATCCTCTGAATCTAATCAGCATTTTGAAGTGAATATTGACTAAGAATATGCAGACCTGAAAGGACATTTGATCTTGTCACCTAAAAGACTAATCACATGATTGGTGATACTTGATAACCCTTATGTTCAAGTTTCATGGAATAGGAATGTATACTTTCAAAATTACGTTAAAAATTCAAGATCTTAACGTGATGCCACAAAATAGTCTGAGTTTGATGACCGGAAATGACCTTTGACCTTGACTCAGTGACCTGAAATTCTCCTCACATGATTGGGGATACTTGATAACCTTTTAGTCCAAGTTTCATTGAATAATAACTTATACTTTCAAAATTATATTAAAAATTCCAAAACTTAACCTCAGGTTAAGTTTTTGATGATGATGCCACAACATGGTCTAAGTTTGTTGACCTTAAATGACCTTTGACCTTGACGTTGTGACCTGAAATTCTCCTCACATGATTGAGGATACTTGATAACCCTTTAGTCCAAGTTTCATTGAATAAGAACTTATACTTTCAAAATTATATTAACAATTCCAAAACTTAACCTCAGGTTAAGTTTTTGATGATGATGCCACAACATGGTCTAAGTTTGTTGACCTTAAATGACCTTTGACCTTGACGTTGTGACCTGAAATTCTCCTCACATGATTGAGGATACTTGAAAACCCTTTAGTCCAAGTTTCATTGAATAAGAACTTATACTTTCAAAATTATATTAAAAATTCAAAAACTTAACCTTGGTTAAGTTTTTGATGTTGACGCCGACGCCGCCGCCGCCGCCACCGGAAAAGCGGCGCCTATGTCTCGCTTTTTGCTACGCAGCAGGCGAGACAACAATGGCAAAAACATGAAATGTTATTGAAGTGTCATTTGATCAGCAGAATGAGACTTTTTTTAAATCAACCCTTAATTTCATCTCATTTCATCACGCATATTGGAATTGGGAGATTCTTGTATTTTAAAGTCAGAGGGGATGAGAGAATTCATTGAATTCATAAGGTAGATCGATGACAATTCTGATGCACACCAACAGTCTAGAAATTCAGAAATGTTGTGCATCTCTTGTTTATAACACATTACAGGTACATAGAACACCGCCACAAAAGAGCAAATTTTGTGCAGGTTGGCAATTTGGTTCACTGTGTAAACTGCCTCAAAAACTGCCACAGCAAAGTATACTCAATTCTGCATATAGATGGGAATGAAGTAACCTTAACATTTCTGTATCTTAAAACTTACTATTGCAATGAGTATGTTTAAGGGCTTTTATTGCATATACAGTACGTGTATATAGCTTGTACTTTTCACCCCACTATAATACACACGTTTTCATTTGTCATTGGGGTTACTTTTAGGTGGTTTACCATATCACGCATAAACAACTTTTAATGCTTACCAAACATAGCAAATCCGTGGAAGGGTATGACTCCATTCGGTGGATACACTACAGCAAACTCATCTACACCTAACATGCCTGCAATGGGAGAAAAATCAGAAAACACAAACATTGGCATGTATATTCATTTGTGATGGGCATATCATTGTCTGGTATCTGGATTGCATCACTTAAATTACTTTGTTTTTTTCTTCTTCAAAATGTATTGCTTATAGCAAAAGGGAAAGAGAGGGTGGGAAGGAGAAATGGGGGGAATAGAGGGGGAGGGGAGAAGATAGAGGTGGAGGGAGGGAGTGAGAGAAAGAGAGAGGGAGGGGAGGGATCGAGAGAGAGACAGACTGGAGAGAAAGGGGATATTGAGATTGAGAGAGAGAGAGAGAGAGAGAAAGAGAGAGAGAGAGAAAGAGAGAGCGAGAGCAGGCATAATAAAGAGATGGAAGAAAGTTTTAAGTGTAGAGATAGCAGAGATATGGAACAAGATAACATGGGAGAAGGAAAACAAATGGGGGAGTAATTTAGAGGGGAGTAATTTAGAGGGGAGAAAGAAAAGAAGAGGGATCAGAGAGGGGAAAAGGGGGAAATTAATAGAGAGAGAGTTTTTATTTAATACAACAATCTCCACTGATTTCTACAAACCTTTTTTAACATTTACACCCAAAAAATGTAAAATACATGTATGTTTAGTCAAACCTGTCTATTAAGGTCACCCAAGGGAAACATAGGAAGTGACCAGTGTAATAGACAGGCGGCTTTCTAGACAGGTTCTTCAACACATATGTCACAAAAGACATAGCCGCTATAGACCGGTGGCCTTTATAGAGAGGTAACCACTAAGACATATGTTTGACTGTATTGCAAGCAATAAGAAATAGCTTTGGAACAAAACAATCAATAGCAAACATCTCTTTATAACCTCCGGATACATGCATTTTAACCAATCGCACATTGGTGTTGAACATCTCTTGATCATTGTTAGTTGAAAATGATATCTGCATGCTAATTTTGCCAGTCCATTCTTAATCACACCCCCACACATTAGCATGCAAGTAATGATTATTCCATAAAATAGATATAAATAAATATTCATCTGTCGATTCTCATTAGGACTGCATTACTAACTATACTGTTTGTAGTACCAAGACACCTTTTTATCCACCTCATGTCTGTGAATCATGACTGGTGTCTAAATACTTTGGCAAGAGGCATGACTTCCATCTTAATTAGAGTGTTTTAGGCTACCAATGGAGATTGATTGTACCAATACATGAGTATAGTGACATAAAGAACCTTGTTAGCCTAAATAATTGAAGATATGGTAATGTGCTTTGGCAAGGTAATGAATAAGACGTGTTGCTATGAATGCAATGTTACCTGAAACATTCATCTCTTAAAGAAGGAAAAGAAAGATTTGATTCAACAAAATTCTGCAACATATGGAGTATTTAGATAAAGGCTATTCAGAAAATATTTCTTGACTGTTATGTTTTTTTTATCTATCAAATAAAAGATGTTCAATTTGAAGAAACTTCCTAACACACTTGGAGACATGAAGTTACTAAAACAAAACATGTATCACAAATTTTCAATCATTTATCCTGTCTTCCTTGTTTATGTTGATACAGACATTGTTCCATATTCACCTTTGAAAATCATGAACTCAGTTTGAGTAATCAAAATAAGAGTTTTTTGTTCGTAAAAAAAACCCAGGGGGGGGGGGATACAGTATCAAGATGTTAGTAGTTTAAACAGCCTATGGCACTGAAAAGGTTATGCACCATTTGTTTTCTTCCTTGTGTTAAGATAAAACCATTCAAGAATGAGATAATATGTAACAGATTTTTGTACGTATATTATTTTGACAATGTAACAGAATATTCAACACTTTCCTGTAGTTGAGACACTTGAAAATCACACCTTGAGAACTAAACCGAAGAAAACTGAAATATGTACGGTCAGGCAGATTCACTTTCCTAATATATGGAAATGAATGTATGGTATCTGTCACGAGCAATATGTCATGATCATTTTACATTTCCCTATGAATGCTTTGGATATAGAAATTGGTTGTGGCATCCAATTCTTTCTGAAATCTGTGGTTTTTCTTTGGAATATAGGGGGTAAGATTCCCATTCTTAATATAATTCTCCCTTTGTCATTTTTTTTTTCATTATACTTCACAGGGAACTGGAAAATTTTTTTTTTAATTTGGTCATATGAGACATATTCGTCTTTAAAGTGACTCGGCAACGTTGCCTCAGATTCTGAAACAAAATTCTGGATTTAGCTCATGCTGCAATCATAATTATATAAACCTTTAGGTCAGTCAGGAATCCCATGGATTTTACAAGCCGATCGCCTGTCTGATTATCAAGATATTTATGATTGGAAATCAAAATTTCATTTTTCGTTTATATAACAGTTAAAACTGGTCACTCAAAGATTTTTACTTTTTTAGGCACTTCATCATGATCATTTTGAAGCGCAATTTTTTTTTAGGGCTTCAATATTACACCATATCACAGACACTGATAACAGTGACGTAGGGCCATGCATCTCAGATTTAACATTGTTAAACAATGCATTTAAGAGTGAAACTAAAAGACTGAACTGAGCTATATTAACAATGGCTACTTTCATACTGTATAAAAGTGTGTAACACAAATTGCAGTTTTAAAAGATGGGCCATCTAAACAATTATAGTTTGCATTTCTCTGTTCTTTGACCTTTTCAAATGTTTGTTATTGTACTTAATTCCCTTCTATCTCAAACCCAAACATGTGCTAACTAAAATCAAGGAAAGTATCAATAATACATAGCAAAGACAAAGATATTTGTAAACTGTTGTGCAAGCGTACAATCAAAAGTGAAATAGTTGACCTCTAATGTCACTTCTGTGGTTTGCTGATCTGTTCTATCCATGGTGAACATATAGCTCATGATAAGTGCTGTTGGATAAATATAGCTTATAGACATGTATCAGAATAGACATGACTATAAAAACAAAAAGCTGAATGCTGAATGGAGAACCTTTTAAATTGTCTAAATATTTTTCAGATTGAGAATAGAATTTACTGCTTTATTAATTTTCAATGTCATTGCAAAGATGAAATAAACCTTTTTATTTTTGGGGAATACTCTAAAGTATTGAGGACATGACCCATTGGAGATTCCAGGCCACAAACATGTACAAGTATTTCACTTTCTTTAATTTGCCTCTGAATACCTACGTACCAGAAATCTTGGTCAACTTTGCCCATTTTACTTATTTTTTTCCATCTGAAGTCCCATTTCAGTCAGAATAAAATGCATCTTGAAGAATACATGATTTATAATATTAGCAAATATTCTCTACAAATTTGTCTCAAGTGATAAATAGGGTTTTGTTTCATCTAAACCTTAATTGTTAGTGTCAAAACACTAACTGATAATATCAATGTTGACAATTAAACCACACATTTACCATTCACATTATCACAAATTAACTATAATGTACATGATTTGTTCGTGCTCTAAAGCTAATTGATATTATCAATGCAGACAAACATACATGTACAGCTTCGCCATTTACACCAATGTAGGATTCCCTCTAATGCATGACTTTGATCGTGTTAAAGTGCTAATCATTGTTGCCAGTTTGTTTGACTGATTCCCACAGGCACGTACCAAACTAACACAGATTATGACTTTAAGAGTAATACAGAGCTCATTCTGATTTACTGTAAATGCCAACAATCCCCATCTTGTAGACCAACAATTATACATATGTCCATGTTCTAGTATAATGTTAGTCCAGATTCTGTCCATTTTTATATATTTTTATTCTTTAATAATCTATGTCCTCCTCCCCGAAACAGATGGAGAGACCTCCAAAAATACACCCGTCGTCGAGGGTGAGAGTGAAAGGCAAGGACTGTCTCTATTTTAGCGTTGAGGGTGTGTTATTTTCTCAGCTGATTGGGTGCGTGACATGGAAACAGTCCAGGCAGTGGACTATAGTATAATGTATGAAGTAATTTACTAGTGCTCTGAAGCTAAATGATAAGGTCTATATGGACAAAAACACCTTTTACAGTAATCACTTACACAAACACTGATGACATCTAATGAAGGACTTGGGAGTGGGAGTTATTATATATACAAGGTTTATAAGAGCTACTGGATATTGCCAATTTGAGATAAACTGATCCTAACATACATGCATTGAACTAACACACATCAATAAGAGATTATAACTCTGTTGGTGTTACAATGCTGAATATAATTGCCAGTTTGACAATGCCCAATATGTACCACTTCAAACAAACTAATTCAGATCACTGACCTGCAAGTTGGCTACAATATATATAATGTAAATTACTATATGCTTTGTTGTTTGTTTACAACTAATTTGCTAATTTGACAACTTCTTCCCACTCTCAGTAAGCAAGTTAAGGTTACCTTGCTATAAATGACTTTATGGGGGTTTACGGTTACAGAGCTGATTAATAGTAGTTATTTGATAAACACACTTTCTTACTACTTACCAATAATGCAAATTAATTCAAAGGTATTATTTAGATGATGTTGTAGAGCTAATTAATATGGCTAATATGGCTAATAATCCTCATATGATAAACATGTCTTCACTTTTCATCAATAGTGATTACCTCCAAAGGTTTTGCTGATAATCTAGAGCAAATGAACATTGCCAATTTGATAAACATGTTTACCACTAACACCAACATAGATTACCTCAAATGTATGACCCTGCATGCGTTACAGAGCTGATTGATATTGCTTGTTTGATAAACATAAATGTAAAAATAGATTACCTCTAAAAGTTATTAAAGTGCTAATTAACATTGCCAATTTGAAGAAGAAAAAACGAGGAAAAAAATCCCCCCAAAAAAGTGATTACCTCTAATGTATGACTTTGCCGGTGTTGCAGAGCTCTTTCCGAAGTGCTTCAGGACACTGGTATCCCTCGAGAAAATGAGAAGAACCTGATAGAGGAAGTCTTCAAATACAAAGTACTGATCATCATTGGTTGCTGTCAGCTTCACATCCTGTGCAGCAAGGTCAGATTAAAAAGACAAGGTTGGATCAGGGGCCTGTCAGGAGTGCTACAGCCAATTTCTGACAAATTTCAGAGGGCTCTTGTGGTCTGTTAGTCTCATGAGCCAGGTCTGTCATAGTTTGCAGGCACAAACCCATTTCAGTCCCTTTGCGTAAAAGTGTCTGCACAATGAGACTACAATAGGCTCTGTACTTAAACTGGCAGATCTAGGCTCAGCACAAGGCTTTATGAATTGTGGAAAAGTCTCAAATTAGAGTTTGTGGTTTCAGGGCTGTCAGTCTTCTGGGTGCTATCTTCGACATAAATAAGTTAGCAAGTCAATTTTATCATAATAGGCCCCCTTTGTAATATATATTTTTTTTAATTGCCCCCCCCCCTATTAAATTTTAGTATATATATCAAATAGAAGACAAATTAACTTTAAAGTACTTTAAAGCATCTTGACATTGCAACAAACAAATATATATATTTTCCTACACTAGATGGACACTGCCCTTAACAAAGATCCAACTGTGGGGATTTTCATCTATATATCTGATTTAGAGTGTCATCAAAATATAGCTGTCAAACACCACACGTTTAGTATTCTATTTACTCTATATAGATATAACTTTTCAAAAGATCATGTGTTTGTTTGTTTATTACCTTGTAGTAGAGGTTATCAACCAGTAAGTCATGCTGAATTACATAGTGCCTCAACTGCTCATAGAAGAGTTTGTCCTGTAAGAGAGAGAGAGAGAGAGAAAAAGAGAGAAATGCACTAACTAATTCAGGCTCACGAATGAAGAAACATACAAGTAAATTGATACATGAAAATACATATACAGGAACTGTAAATTTCTAAATCCCATTCCTGCGTTGTTTCATTTATCCTACCTCCCATTTGTCTTACAGGGAAATCCAACCTTAATAGCAAAAAAATTCTAAAAGAAAGCAAAAGACATCAGAGAAGTAGACTTCCGGTTACGAGACCACTATTCTGCCCCCATGACAAAATGGCATAACATACAATTTTTCAAAATGTATTTTTGGCTTTTGGTACTCAATACATCATATTACACATGTTAAACCATTTTTTTGAATTTTTAAAGTGTCACTATTCATAATTAATTAGCATGTCTAAATGGCACAACAGCATGTTCTTCTTATAAACCCATGACAAAAGAGCATAACATCAATAATCACTTCAATATTTACAATTTACAATAGTCACATACCTGCCAACATTTGAAAATAAGAATTAGGAATTTCTAGCATAGTAGCAGGGGTCCGCCTGCAGCGACAGTGTATAATTGGCAATACGCGGTAAATCTGTACAAAAAAGTGGATACAAATTCGCTGCTCGATTGTGCAGCCATTCAACGCATGCAATACGTGAACTCTAAAATTGCGGCACATGATAAAACCAGCTAAATTTGGCTTTAAAAAAAAAAAAAATTATTGTTGTTAAAAATTTGGAATACTCCGAATTTTTAGGACCTAAAAATCCAGAAAATCAGAATATTCCGGAAAATTTGGAAGGGTTGGCAGGTATGTAGTCATAGTACAGATTAATGACTTTGACTTTCAGATAGGCGCCCAAAATCATGGCTGGTGAATCATGCATGATTCTTTTGTGTTAGTCTCTTCTCTGTGACCATTAACATTTATTCTGTTAACATCTGCATCAAGTACCGTCACTGTTCATCTTTTACAATGGAATTTTGACAATAAGTTGGGTCACATAAAACCCAACACTTTGTAGATCAGATAGTGTGCTCTACCAAAGTACTCAAAACATGAGAACGTGATATTGCTACAGGCCACAAAAAAGAGGGGTCATTTACGATCTCGCCAAGGTGGAACAAACAATTCTGTGTTGGGACTGTTTTCCAGTTCATGCAATATTCAGCTCGTTCTTAATACCAATTTTGTTCATACATTGATGGTCCAAATAACCCATATACGGGATGATAAACAATTTAAAACAACTTTCTGATAGTCTATCACCAAAAGCGGTTTCATAACCAGAACTCAAGATTAGCTTCAACCCGACCAGATTTCAGCAGGTCAATCAATCTGTGCCCTCCCCCATCTTCAATTCCAGAGAAAGCTTTCCAAGATTACCGATCAAACTCAATGACACAATCAAGGTCACTAAATTGATCTTTCACAGTAACCTGCAAATTGCATTTCAAGATCATTCTATTTGACTCCATTTGGAGGTAAATGAGGAGGCAATTTAGGTAACTGACCAAAAGAATGGAATGACTTCTGTAAAACTGAGCAACAAGATATCAAAGCTCTATTTCCAAAGAGACATTTCAGGAACAGCAAAATAATTTCTCAAAATCCAGTATCACCCTCTCCTCTCTCCCTATTCTTTCTCCTATGAATTAAAAACAAGAAGTTTTAAATCAGCCCCATGTCCCCCCTGAGGGGGGCTTTCAAATGTTCTTTACTGCACTAGGAAGTAAAAGGCAAGAGAGTAAGAGTAAGAGTATGAGACAAAGAGAGAGAGAGAGAGAGAGAGAGAGAAAAGGTAAAACAAAAATAGACTAGAGAAAAAGAGAAAAATAGCGAAAGAGAGACAAAGAGAGAGAGAGATAAAGACAGAGTAAGAGAAAGAAAAAAAGAGAAAGAGAGAAAGGGAGAGTAAGAAAGAGAGATAAAGAGAGAGAGAGATAAAGAGACAGAGAGAGAGACAGAGACAGAGAGAGACAGAGAGACAGACACATAGAGTTAAAGATGGACAACAACCTGTTTTTGTTGAACCAAACCCTCTCCCAATCAAATGCTGATTTTGGTCTTTGATACTGTGAAATGAGATCTACCGTATCTTGCCTTTGCAACGTTTCTCATATATCACACCAAGGCAGCATGATTTACCTATTCTCTCTCGCTCTACTCTTCATTACTAGCATGATAGCTAATGAAAGTTGCCCTTGAATCCCTGAATTGGGTTACAGTAGCATGAATGAATCTGACTGGTTTCTTGAGAGGTTCAAATTCCAAGATAGAGTATCATTTTCACGTGGATATTTCTTCATGAGTAGCCTATTGTATTACTGGCTTTTCTTCTGCGATTTTCACTTACACCAATCACAAGAAATGAGTTTGAATTGTGTCACCTTATCCAGCTTCTGTCTACATTATAGTCATTCAAATTATTCTCTCTCTCTCCCTCCATCTCCCTCTCTCTCTCTCTCTCTCTCTCTCTCCTCCTTGCTTGTGAACATTTAAACTTCCCCCATTCTTCAAAGCCATTCTTCCTTTCTTGTTCTCTGTGTATTTCACTTCTTTTTTTGCTCCTTCTCTATCATATGTTACAATGTAGTCCTTATCTTTACATGCTCTTATACATTTGACCTTACATCACAATATTTCTTTATCTACCCCCATCCTACTCCCTTATTGCTTGCTCCCTGATAATTTTTTCTTCGGCATATATTTCTACTTCTCTCAGTCATCCTTGTGTCAAATAAAAAATAAAATAAAATCTAAAATCATAAGGGAGCTGGAAAACTCTCAATGTCTCTCTCTCTCTCTCTCTCTCTCTCTCTCTCTCTCTCTCTCTCTCTCTCTCTCCTTCTCTCTCTCTCTCTTCCTCTGTGCTTGTGACTGGTTTAACATTTCCCAATAATTCTGTCTTCCTTCCCTATTCTGTCACAACCTCCATTTCATAATTTCTCTGAACTCATATATATTTCACTCCGGTTCTCAATTATGACAAGCAAATTGCCCTCACATGATTTAGATTGAGACAAGAAGACACAAATATGGATTTTCAGTCTCATTACCATCAGGCGATTCAATTAATTATGCTGCAAATAGTTTGTAAATTGAAATGTGATGACAAAGATGGGTGAAAATCAATCTCAAGTCAGCACCCAACAACCTGATTTCGACTCTCAAGTACACGATAGATGTCATTTTCAGTGTAAGAAGTACAGAAGTTCAATTGCATTGAAGTTCATGTTACCCCTACCACCCCCCATATAACAATAATCGCTGCGTTTTACCATGTCATATCTGAACGAGCCCTATATGCCTCTCAGTAAGCTATGTTAATTACAGGAGACAGGAGGTAGGAGGAAACCAGTGTCAAACCAAATGTGACTCTGAGCATAACCTTAACCCTTTGACTACCGAATTCCCTAATTCCCGTAAGCTTAAATACAGGGGCAACCTAGCTGTTTCCTGTAGGCAAAAGGTTAAGTGCTGAAAAGAAGGGAAAAGAAAGAAGGAGAAAAATATAAAAATAGAGAGTAACAATATTCTGGATGCAGCAAATCCTTCTTAACATGCACTTTAGTCACACCCCCGAACCTACTCCTGACTCCAACCAGACCATCGGTGGGCCATTCAGGAGAATGCTATATTTTTGTTCACTCTGTTCTTTATAGTCTTGTGTTGCTTTTGTGTTGGTTGTTTTGTCAGTGTAACTGGGGTAAGAAGAACAACAACAATTTTTCCCAAACAATTATTTTCATCATATGTCAGAAGATTTGGCAAGACTCTGTGATTCAGCGGAGTGAGAGGAATTATCAGGAGTGTATATCACCACTGTCTAGAACATATTCATTGCAATGCCGGTGAGTGTATCTTACACCCACTTGACGAAGTGAGACCTCTTGTGACGAAACGCAATACTCCTCCACAAGGATTAAAGGGAGAGACTACCTTCTTGGATTACGTGCCATTAATTGATTGGCGGGCATCTTACGGTAAAACTATAAGATAAACAATGAAGAAAAAAAACATTGTGATTAATTTAGATCACACTTATGGGGCAAGCAAGTTCCACATCGAGTTGAGTCTCTTCTAGCATTGAGATCACTACGGTCATTAAAACAATTTCAGTCTTGTATTAAATAGAGAAAAGTCTGTAATCTGTGTTCAAGTGCAAAGCTGAGATTAAGTAGGAGGAGTCAAGAGGTTTAGTCTCAAATTAACTTAATTATCTTCTCACTCTTTAATACTCAAGGCTACTTAAGTGTGCTACAAGACAAGGCGTTGTGGCGTGCGCCTGTAATCCAGCTAACAGTGGAAGTTACAAACTGATTCAGCCGAGGACGCAGGTTCGAAACTGAGTCACGTCTTTCGGATGGTGACGTTTAAAGGTCGGTCCCCAGACGTAAATAATCATATCTGATTGATACACGTCTGTAAAAACCCAATGCACACACACACAGGATGCTAAGACAATTCCAACTTTGGTTGGAGTCATAGAAACACCAACATTGTTTTAAACGAGTCCCCAAAACTACACCCACGTCTGAAGTCACAATAATTTCACTGGAGTAGAGTCCTGAGTCAAGTTGAGTCAACATGGGGATGGGTCTCAAACTAAGTTTAGTCTGCTCAAAATAGCTGACATGAAGCCAATCTTTGATTTAATTCATTAGAAGTACTGGAATGAACTCCCTCTACAATTACATCAACTGTCGTCAACAGAAACATTCAAATAACAACTGAAAACTTATTTGTTCTTTTCGTTGTAATTATTGCAATATTCTAATTTACTATGTATAGGAGAATTTTTTCATTTTTTTTCTTATGTTTGTTACATGTATTTTTCTCTAAGTGCCATGAGCACCGAAAGGTGGACTTGTGCGCTATTCAAGTAGCCACTATTATTATTATTATTATTAAAATCGAGTCGGACGAGCCCCAAGGCAACACTGAAGTCCAGACTCAAGATAATTCACAAGAGTCAAGAGACCTGAGTCGAGACAAGTGGAGTCAACATGTTATTAGTCTCAAATGCTTTAATTTTGTTTATGCTTTGGCTCAAATCAAATTGATTCTACTACTCAATAAAGCTGGATCCAGTCTGTTTGTTTGCCTCATATAACTGAATAATACTAGTACAGACTCAAAGAGAAATAAGAATGCTATTGTGTAAAACACCCTATTGTTTGCTAAGAGCCAAATGGCATTAACTATCAGCCTTTAAAAGTGTTAACACAGATATTATGCCGTTATGGCTCTAAGGCAGCCTGTATAATATACAATTTACCACAAGAAGTCTATTGCAGTTTCTACTCCTCAGGACAAAGTGGTTAACTTGAAAAGACTGTGGTGACATTACTTAACTTCAGCAGCAATGTGCTTGTTTACACAGGTGACAAATGCAATCAACTATCAATAGTGCCAACACGTATGGCACCTCCGGGTAAGCTACATGTATACTTGAACATTGTTTGTAGTCTGGTAACTCCTTGGTGAGCCAATGCTATTTTCATCCTTTCCCTTTATTCTATTATCCATTATCCAACTCACCCTTCATTAAAATATACAGAGATTTACATTACTAATTTTATCTGTTTAGAGCCAGCAGATCTTTAATTCATATACATGTATGTATGTGAACATCATAGAGAAAACACTCCTATAGCTCTCACAAGACAAATTGACAATACCAGAAAACACGCTCACTATCATAAGATGGTTAAGAAAAGAAAACTTAGCCCACACTTAAATAAGCTCGTAAAATTTGTTAATCATTCCGTGATATGACATACAATAACTTGACTTGATAGCAGAGCATACATAATTCCAATCTATATGCACTGTCTTGCATTGTCAAAGCTGAGTAGTGTGAAGATAGAAAGGCAACTGGCAAGGATATTCAAGAACAGTGAGAAAGCCTCATTAGTAGATATGAAACCTGTCTCATGCTATGGGTGGCATATTCCACCAAGACGTTAAATGTTTGTCTTCCTATTCTTCTTCTACTTCTTGTAATTCTCATCCTCCTCCTTCTTCTTCTCCTTCTTTCTCATTTTTGTTGTTGTTGTTGTTCTTCATCTTGTTGTTGTTATTCTTCTCCTCAAGAACAGTGAGTAAAAATCATCAGTAGATGTGAAACAAGTGAAACTTTCAACCTGTCTCGTGCATGGATGATATATTCCACCAAGACGTTATAAATATTATCAATCTTGGGGGGTGTTTCATGAAGCCTTAAAATCGATCTTAAGGGCCTAAAATTGATGTAGATTTTAGGACCCTTTTCATTAAATAAATAAAATCGATTTGATGAAACAGTTCACAAGTATCAGTTTTAGGCGAAAACTGCTTCGGCCTTAAAATTGATTTTTAAAATTGAAATCAATTCTAGTTGGTGAAACACTCCCTTGGAGTGCAAATCTTCTCCTTCTTCTTCTATTCATTCTTGTTGTTCATCTCCACCTCCTCCTTCTCCTCCCTGTTGTTGTTGTTCTTCTTGTTGTTTTGTTGTTCTTCTGCTTCTTTTTCTTTTTCTTTTTCTTCTCCTTCCCCTAATTCTTCTTGCTGTTGTTCTTGTTCTTTTTTGTTCTTATCCTTCCTCCTCCTTCTCCCCCTCCTCTTCTTCTTCAGGGAAACATACTGTGTCATCAAAGTTACTAAGTTAAACAACTGTCATAACTGACTTTCAAAAGTCAAACATAGCTTTAAATATAAGTTATATGGGAATAATCTAATTGTATGCACCTGATTTCTGTTACAGAAAGAAATAAACAACTTCATTCTGTCCAAATTCAAGGAAAAATATTAAAACTTCTGAGAGGGATTCACTGCACCCATGGCAATGATGGTATGGAAGGAGTGAACGTTGAAACAAAGATTTTAATCTTTGATTTGTCTTTTGCAAGTTCATAAATTGTCTGTTCGGAGTCAGAAGGACTTTAACTCATATCATCCAGCAAAGAGTTACTGTTCTTCTGGCACCAAACACACAATATTCTTAATATTCATAAATTTAATGGACAGGAAGGGTTAAGAATGTACGGAATCCTGATTTCAAAAGGGTTCAGGAAGCAACGGTTTATGGATAGCTAAGCATATCACAACAGTCATTCCTATGATGAAGTACAGTCTCGAAGATGATATAAGCTATATATCATCTACTGTTCAAAACATTTATGTCTACTGCAGTCAGTTGAACAGCTATAAGCTATAAATCATATTCATCTCTGCTTCATTCTCTGTCCAAACTGTTTATGGTTTTGATATGAATATGTCATATACATGTAACTCTCAAGTTCATAACCATAATCGTATTTGTTTTGTTGTCTTCTGAATGGTATTCAAAAGATTTACAAGTCATTTTGCCGCAGTTTGACTGGAATGAACTTCAGCAGTTAAAGGTATGTTAAAATTTGAAGGCTGAATCAAACCCAATCAACAAAATTATGAACAACGAAAGAAAAACAAAAACTAAGCATTAGGTAAATACTATATTACATTTCAAATGGAAATGATAAGGCTTTCATAGTGCAAAATTTATAAACTTGATTGCTTAAAAAAACACATATTTGAATGTTTAGATTACTTTTTCTTCTGGTGTGTTACAATAAAATATATCATTCATTGATGCTTATTTTCTATTTAGTCGTGTTTGTCAAATAAAGAAGACACATTACCAGCACTATAAATTAGATGTACATGATTTTCCAAATATGTCTTATTAATAATAATAATAATAATAATAATAATCTTTTATAGTCCACTCCAAATTTTATTAAACCGAAAATGGAAATTCTTTGTGCCCAATTGATCGTGAGCCCGGCAGCCACTGAGCAGCGCCAGCTCGACATTGCTCTATCCCCTTATTGTTGAACGCCAAACAAGGTAGCAGCGACTCCCATCTTTTAACGTCTTTTGGTATGACGCGGCCGGGTTCGAACTCACGACCTCCCGGTTGTGAGGCGGACGCTCTACTGACTGAGCCAACACACCGGAAGAAATATTTCCCTCACCATCATCTAGCCAATCATTACACTCTGGATAGATTCTGCTGCACAGCCACAAATAAGTACAAGAAATGAAATCAATTTTTTGAATCCATTAATTTCTGTTCACCTCTGTCAATGAAATTATATATTTTTTTAATAAAAAGGGAAATTCCTTTCTCATTACACTAAACGATGATCAATTTATTCGCATTTTCTAAAGATTTTTTTTTCTCTCAAAGATGGATTTATGCTAAATAAATATCTATTCAACTAACAAAATATAAGTAGCTTTAAATGCTTTTTGTCCTCTCTCTCATGGATGAGGACACATCAAGGCATTACAGTCTTGGGGAATGATGTCCACTCTGATTTATCATCAAGCAGATGAATAACAACCCACGAGCAGGTCGCAGACAGATTAAAAAACAAAAAGTCTTCTTTATTGTCTTATAATTTTCACCCGACACGACGCTCATCATTTTCCTGACAGCGATCCATTCTACGTGACTGCCGTGAATGATGAGCTCCCGGAAAGTGATTCTCTTCTGAAGATTATTTACAAAAAAAGTGTGAGCAATAGCACCAACGAGCTTGTAGGGCTATGTAATTGGATGTTGTCAAATTCACTTCTCTAGGTTTCTTCTCTGTGGTTGTCTACGATTCCTAGCTTATTCTAGCAGGTTTTGACAACAACATCTGCTGAGTGCATGCCAGAAGGACATTAACAGTTTGGGGATATGCATTGAGAGATAGGATTTAAAGGCATTGTTTAACAATACCAAATCTGAGATGCATGCTGTGATATGGTGTAATATTGAAGCCCTAAAAAAATTGCGCTTCAAAATGATCATGAAGTGCCTCAATAAAGTAAAAATCTTTGAGTGACCGGTATACCGCGCTCATTTTCCCCAATAGACTGTAGTGTTATTAAAACCGTTGAGAAAACGGATTTTGAAATTTCGAATTCCAATCATAAATACCTTGATAATCAGACGGCATTCGGCTTGTAAACGTCATGGGATTCCTGACTGACCTAAAGGTTTATAATTATGATTGCAGCATCCAGGATTTTGTTTAGAATCTGAGACAAAGATACCCACTCCCTTTAACGCACTTCGGGCTCTGAGCAGATAAAGTTAGATATCCAATTAAATGAAATAATAAAGGTGACATCAAGTTACGTTCATTTAGAAGTCATTTCTACTGCAGAGAGCGACAGAAAGGCATAATTATTTGGGGATATGTCCCGAGAGATAGGATTTAATGCCCTTCTGGCTGTGAATAGATATAGATGGAGAAGTCTCATCAAGTGACAGTCATTTAGAATTCACTTCTGCTGCAGAGAGAAAGAAGGGCATTAAAAATAAGCTTGAGTTCTGGTAATGAGAGAAAATAAATTCTCACAGAATCCAACAAAACTCACACTGAATGTTCAAGATCACAAAGCAATGACATGTGGCAAACGATTTTGGTAAAAAATGAAGGGGCTGAGTAATGAGCATAGAAAGATAAGGAAATCAAGGTATAAGTAGGCTGGACACAGCCGATGAAAATCGCATCATGGCAGCAGAAATGTGGTTCTGGAGGAAAATGCTAAAAATCAGCTGGAAGGACAAAAGAACCAACCTCAGTATTCTACAAGAACTGAACACAGAAGAGATCTCCTAGGAAAAGTGGCCCGCCTCAAGATGGGTTACTTTGGACACATTCTGCGTGGAAGTGGGAGCCCCTTAGCAGCACAAATAATAGAAAGCCAAGTAGAACGAAAAAAGAAAAGAGGCAGACAGAGAAAGCAGTGGTTTGCTAACATCAAAGAATGGACAGGTCTCACATATTCAGAAGCCAAAAGATTTGCACAGGACAGAAATAAATGGAGAAAGACAACAAGAAGATGTGCAGATGTGGTCGCCAATCGTCAGTAACTGACGGAGGCAGCCAGGTAGACACAGTAGTGCTTAACACAGGTCACTATATGTGCAAATGAGAGTTGTGGTTTTTATTGAAGATGTCCAGCAAGTTTTTGTGAGTCTATTTTTATTTTACTCGTTTATACAATCAATCTACTGCAGGATAAACAATCCAGAATGAATTATAGCCATGTTCTCTCGACTTATGATTCCCATACCAGAGCTCAAGATTCTGTTAACTCAATGTTTATTGACATGTGCTGCGATGACTTAACGCCCTTCTGAACTTGATATATTCCTTACATGTAAATACAATAGTAAAAGTGACATCAAGTGACAATCATTTTGAAGTGCCACCTGCGGATACAGATTCTGATAGGCTGATACTTAATCTATGCCAATAGCAGGTGGAAATCTATGCATTAGGTTAAGTCCCTGTGCCCATCCAGTTTGAGTTTTAATTTTCTCCTTTAAAGTGTAGCTAGATGGGCAGGTTATCAGAGAATTCTTAAGCGATTTCCACAGGGGCTTACCTTTTTGTTGTGACTCTCTTGCACATTAACAATATAGAACAATATGGTTACCAGTTGGCAACTTCAGCATGATATCTCTCTATCAATCAATGACACACCTTGCCAGATTGATAGCATGTTCAGACAATAGGAAATTTATACAAAAAAGGTATAAAGAAATGTCATATGATGAGTCATCATATAGGAAATTCTACAAAACTTATATAAAGAGTCATCATATAGGAAATTCTACAAAACTTATATAAAGAAACGTCATATAAAGAGTCATCATATAGGAAATTCTACAAAACTTATATAAAGAGTCATCATATAGTCATCAAATAGCATATTTAGCAATATAGGAAATTCTACAAAACTTATATAAAGAAACGTCATATGAAGAGTCATCATATAGGAAATTCTACAAAATTTATGTAAAGAAACATCATATAAAGAGTCATCATAAAGGAAATTCTACAAAACTTGTATAAAGAGTCATCATATAGTCATCAAATAGCATATTTAGCAATATAGGAAATTCTACAAAACTTATAAAAAGAAACGTCATATAAAGAGTCATCATATAGGAAATTCTACAAAACTTGTATAAAGAAATGTCATATAAAGAGTCAATATATTCCAAAATGAGCGTACAGACTAGAAAACAACACAGTATAAAGAAACGCCATGTAAATGTTTCTAATATTACAATCAGACTAACAAAAAATCAATTCCTTTTAGAAAAGCTATACGATTCTTGTATACATGTAGCTGTACAATGAATTCCCTTAGTCCCAAACGCAGTCTGAGAGTTAACTCTTTTTTTCTTCCTTTTCTTTTTGTGCTTCAGTTGGCTTCGGGATTTTTAATACATGTACCAGGTTTGTGGAGCACATACACTCCAATTAATGAGACAGCCGGTCTCAGGGATTCACATCCCGGCTAGCAAAGGGTTCAAGCAAATAAGCTCAAAATGCATTTCTAATAGGGAGTGTTGAACATCACACATTGACTTCTGAATTCTATCTTATCCTGAAGCTTAATAATATACAAGTGAAACGCTCTCGGTCTCGCCTGCATTACGCAATTCGATATGATGAAAAATTGAGGTAGGGACATTATTGATAGGCAGGGTGGCCCATTAGCAGGCCCCCCAAAATGAAATCCTCTGAATCTAATCAGCATTTTGAAGTGAATATTGACTAAGAATATGCAGACCTGAAATGACATTTGACCTTGACTTTGTCACCTAAAAGACTAATCACATGATTGGTGATACTTGATAACCCTTATGTTAAGTTTCATGGAATAGGAATGTATACTTTCAAAATTACGATAAAAATTCAAGATCTTAACGTGATGCCACAACATAGTCTAAGTTTGATGACCGGAAATGACCTTTGACCTTGACTTAGTGACCTCAAATTCTACTCACATGATTGGGGATACTTGATAACCCTTTAGTCTAAGTTTCATTGAATAATAACTTATACTTTCAAAATTATATTAAAATTCAAAAACTTAACCTCAGGTTAAGTTTTTGATGATGATGCCACAACATGGTCTAAGTTTGTTGACCTTAAATGACCTTTGACCTTGACTTTGTGACCTGAAATTCTCCTCACATGATTGGGGATACTTGATAGTCCAAGTTTCATTGAATAAGAACTTATACTTTCAAAATTATATTAAAAATTCAAAAACTTAACCTTGGTTAAGTTTTTGATGTTGACGCCGCCGCCACCGAAAGCGGCGCCTATATCTCGCTTTTTGCTACGCAGGCGAGACAATAGGAACAACCCGATTTCTTTTCAAGTTGATAGGTTAACAATTTTCTCTTATTTTTAGGGCAAAATTAAATGATATGTGCTTAAAATGAAACTAAGTAAAAGAAAAACAGCCTAGACAACATAGCAGCATACAATGCCAGCATCGTGCCTTAGGCACAACTTTAATTTTAAACTGATATCCCTATAATTACAAACCTTATTATTTCAGATTTTTTTCCAGAATTTTTGTTAAAATGCGTATTATGCTTACTGATGAAGAGAGGAGACAAGATGGCTATCAGTAACTGCACCTTGATTTCTGTCTCTAAAATGCGTTGCAGTGCCACCAAAATGTGGAAGACAGACATAGCTAGCTAGAGCCCCCTGGTTTATTTCTAGGGGACGATTACAAGAAAAACAAGAAGAGCTGTGACTCCTTTTTTCTCCGACCCTCACATTTCACTCAAAATTCAGGCAGAGCCACGATGCAAGCAGATGGGTGGGATCAGGTTTCCATGGCGATGATGGCGCGTGGAGATTGCGGACCATGGATTTTGGAAGGAAATTAATTCTAATGCAAAAGATTAGTTCAAGTGGCATGGCATGAGCTTCAGAAGGTTCAGCTCTAGCCAAAGGATAACTGCATGATAGAACATGAGGAGGAGGATGAAGAAGATGGGATGGAAGATGGAAAGGAAAAAGAAGATGAAGACAGGCAGGATTCAAAGGAGATGAAGACAGAAGATGAAAATGGTAATGGAGACAGAACACAAAGATAGAATGTGTAAAAGAAGAAAGTAAAGTTGGAGAGGAAGATAATGGTAAGAATGAAGACTGAGATGATGGAGAGACAAACAGAAAAAGAAGATGACGGGGAGGTAGACATTGAGATGAAGATGAAGAAGGAAGAAGTGGAAGATAAAAGAAGAAGAAAGAAGATGAAGATTAAGATGGATTGGAAGAAGAGATATGAAGATAGAAAGAAAGAAAATAAAGACAGAAATAAAGAAGAAGGAAAGCTAAATGCTAACATTTATTTCCAACCAAGAAATATATATCTAGACTTACTCTTGTGAACAATGGAAATAAAAGGAATTTTGAAAGATGATCAGAAATAAAACAAAGCTTAATTCACTCAAAGAGGAACAAGACATTCTCATAAAAATAGAAAAGGGAACAAAAACATCAAAGTCTTCCTTCTTGGCTCGACTGCAGAAGGGGTCATATCATTTTAAAGAGCTAACACCATTATGGCTCTCAGCAAAATATTTTCTGCCCAGGTTCCTTAAAGATACTATGTCCCTTTTGCAGCCAACATCAAATTCTGTAGAACTTTGCAGGAATTATGAATATGTCATGTATGTCCTATCTGTGAAATTTAAACGTTAGCAGTGTCCTAATATTCAAATTATGCAAGGAAACCCGTTTACTTGCTAGACTTCACTGTCAGACACTATTGAGTGACTGACTGGCTTTTTTTCTTCTTTGGTAATAACATACATAAAATGAGCTGTAAAGAGTACATGAGCATTTGTCTACATCAATAACCCACTTCTTGTAATGGCCAAAATTAAACTGATTGAATCTTTGCGCAGCACAAAACGTACGACCATTCGGTACAATGGTCTGAAAATCAGACTATTACTTACTGTCTTATAGCACTTAAGTCGATTCGACAACTAATAGTCGTTATTTTCCCACTTAAAGACATTTTCAAGCCCCTTTTTTAGGGAAGTTCTAAATTAGTAACCTTTTCATTTTGGGCCTGCAAATGGGACATAGTATCTTTAAATAATTTAGTACATTTGGATATAATATGGCAAATCTTAGTAGTTTAAGGATGTAGATTAAGTAAAATCATTCTCCCTGGTAAAATGAAACCAGATCTCACACAAGCAGAAAAAAATAAATGAGAACAGAACAACACAAAAAATCCTCCCAGGCACAACTCATATTCATTTTATGTAATGGTCTTTTCAAACAGCACAAAAGAACAAAGATATCAAATTCTTGCGACAAGGAGAAAAAGAGGCATGTTGAGGTGTGATTTATGGGTCCAATAATGACAAAAAGGGGAATAAAAATGCCATGATACCTGCGCAGATCGGAAAGAGAGATACGATAGTCTTATGGCCTGTTTCCTAAGGCAGTGATTACATGCATCCATGTCCAAATCACACAAGGTATTATGGATAGGAGAAATTCCTGCTTTTATCTTTTTAAGCTTCTTTCATACCATTTGAGTAAACCAAAGGCATCATGAAAATATGTTTTGCAGGTTGAAATCAATGATTCACAACTCGCAGATTTGCAGGTCCTTAAAGGTAGTGTATCCCTTTTGCAGCCAACATCAAATTCTGTAGAAATTTGCAGGAATTATGAATATGTCAATTAAGTATGTCCTATCTGTGAAATTTAACTGTTAGCAGTGTCCTAGTATTCAAATTATGCAAGGAAACCTGTTTACTTGCTAGACTTCACTGTCAGACACTATTGAGTGACTGACTGGCTTTTTTTTATCTTTGGTAATAACATACATAAAATAAGCTGTAAGGGGTACATGAGCATTTGTCTACATCAATAACCACTTCTTGTAATGGCCAAAATTAAACTGATTGAACCTTTGCGCAGCACAAAACGTACGACCATTCGGTACAAGGGTGTGAAAATCAGACTATTCAATTAAACGACCACGATCGATAAACAACTAACGGTCATTATTTTCCCACAAAAAGATATTTTCAAGCCCTTTGGTGGGAAAATAACGACAAAAGTTCTAAATTAGTATTATCTTTCAAATGCCATTGGAATTTAACCTTTTAATTTTTTTGGCCTACAAATGGGACATATATGTAGTACCTTTAAATAAGGTTTGAAGCTCTAGCTTACAGTGATAAGAGTAATATCGTCTGTTTTGGAGCTTGAATGGTATTGGAGCTAGAAGGCCGTTAACTCCTATCCTTTAACACAGAGTTAATGCCATTCTGGCTCTCAACAGATGATATGTAAAGCTTACTGAAACATACATGCACTGAACATCGAGACGAAATATGTAGCTGTATCGTAAAATATTACCCAATGAAGTTCCTTGTCAACTTGCCAAGAGCTCTTTTTGAGGTAAAGTAAATAGAAAGAATCACCGAAGTACGGTAACCGAACCCCAAAACAAACAAACAACTAAAACAGACAAACAAAGAGCGCTTCTACAATGAAATTTACAGACAGTTTACTTTTGTGTTTACATCCATTTGTATTTTTTTTTAAAGGCATAACAAAACAATGAATTAAACTTTTTTACACAAAGTAAGAACACTTTCTTGAGAATTTGAATGTTTTTTTTTCCAAAACATTTTACAATTTCTGCAAAACATGACTACCTTTCTTTCTCTTTCAACTTCAAAATAATCCCTTTACACAAAAAGTGTATGATAAAAGGCTTTAGGCATATCAACTGCAAGTTAATACCACTCTAAGGGCACAATCGCCCTTACAATATCTTTTGCAATTGCATTGGTGAATTTGCATCCCTATCTGGCTAGCACGCTTGCTATTCATGCAGGGAGTTCTAATAACGTGTTTTTAGCTACTGAAGCCTTTTCTTCTCCTCTTCTCTTTCAAGGAACCCAAATATTTTGTATCTTTATGAAGGAGCCGTCCCTGTGGATAGGAGCAAGCCTGAGAAGAAATACTCATTACCTGCAAGACAAGACATCTCTTTTGATGCGTTGTGAGGTGAGAACATTGAATACGTTGAGAACATTCATGGGCTGTCAGCCTAGGAGCTAGTACATACAACTTGCCGTTGGCGCTACTAAAAAGAGCTGAGCGATTTCTAATGTCAGGCAATGTAATTAGTCAGGTGAGTACATTTGACATGAGGATTTGATTTTTGAGTTGTTTAATCTCAAAATTATTTGGCATTGATATGATCATACTACCATCAAATATTGGATAGGGCCTAGGGATAATAATATCAGGTGTTTATTTAAGGGGTGCAGTTTCTGTAAAGGTGAAAGAAAGGAGGGGGGCGGGGTTCCTGATGAACTTCTCATCTTTTGACACACTTAAGATAAGGCACTGTATTAAGGCTATGAGATGAAGATCATTCACTAGTCAACATGTTAAACAGATGGATTGACCCATTTAATGACATCTGAAACCTTTGATATTATTCTCTGCATGGTCATCTTCATACAGGAATCCAAAACCTAATTAAAATCAAGTTTAATCAATATTTTCCCTTCCTGTCCATTACAAAATCTCATCACTTTTGGAACTATTGTTAGAGAGGATAATACTTTGATCAATTTTATTTTCTTGAACTGACCTAGTTAATGAATATAAGAACAAAACAATATCTATCTGCCGGGAGGAAGGGTGTCCACTAAATGTAAAATGATATTACATAGTATCCCTCTAGATGGTGAAAAGAGTTGATATAAAGGTTTTGATGTTTGCCGGGTTTATACTACACTCACAATTTGAAAATAGCCCCCTCTCTGGTGAAACTTGAAAAAAATGATGTATGTTTGCCTTTTATCTATAATTCGTAATATAACTCTACAAAAATGTCCTTTTTTATTCATAAAATGTTTGTAAGAATTTCAATTTTATATGTCATAGTAAATCATGAGTTTGTAGCCTACATGCAGAAGGAATAAAGTGGCCACACTCATTTTTTTTCAGGGAGGGGATTTTCCAACAAAAATTCATGTATGTGTCCTCATTATATATATATATTTTTTTAAATATGTCCTTTGGATAAATTAAAGATAACTTTAAGTAAATTAGCTAGTCATCCAACACACATGCTAATCATGTAGTCTCTTTATGTACAAATGTGATTTATGCTTATAAATAAATGTGATTTCTTATTGTTTTTTGTGTGTTTTGGGGGTTATATAGTGTGTGCTTGTTTGTAATTGGTCTATACAACCCATCTAATGCATGACAGAATTATTTTTTTTTGGAGCCAGTACCTCTCAAAATGGAATTCTCTTACCAGAATTAAAGAACCACTTTAAATTAGGAAGTACTTACTTGGAGGGCCATGGCGGTTATTTCTGAAGTTTATTTGTGGTGGCAGGGCAGGGGGGTGGTCATCCCAGGCCGCTATACTGGAATGACATCCTTGAATGATTTGAATGTCATCATTGATGGCATTACGTCATTACAACTGTAAATGTGCCTATGGCTATTAACACTGCTATATTGGGTTGAGTAAAAATCAATCTTACAATACAATGCACAGTATCATCTGTATGTATATTTGACTCGGGAAGATAGGAGGCGAATAAGCTGTTTGTATCTTGTTTTTTCGACTGTACATTGCTCTTAATCACCTGTCTTTCAATCAGCTTTACATACTTAGGATACCAGGCTGACAATCATCTGATAGATAAATAGCCCAGACTAAAGCAAAGTGTTTGATCAGTTAGACAACATATCTGCGTATCAATCTTAATTAACATGTGTTTCTCCTGCTGATATATAAACACAAGTGCTTCAATCGATGCCTATTTCATCTCATTAAAGACACTACAAAGTCTGCTCCAATGTGCAGTGCAATATTTTCGATTATAGGCAGGTGGATGGCAGAATGGTGTTGAATTCTCCAAACAAATGCAAGATAATCATATTTTACATTATAGTATGAAGGTGTGAAAAAGGCATATTCATAATTTCCTACTCATTGTCATCTAAATGTGTAATTTATAATTATGCTTTAACACGTAGTGAGTGACTCCTTACTGTAAGAGTAATGGATAAGCTTCAATGGAATTGTTCAGAAAAAGAAGAAAGCAAATGCAGTTTTGTGCTTCATCAGACAGTTAAAGAATTTCTAAATGATTTGTAAGAGGCACTTTGATTAGACATCAGAACAAATGCATTCAGAATTTTACAGCTAACCTTTAATCTTTAACTTAAAACGTCTAGGGGCCAAAGCTTGTGGTAGTACAAATTATTCAAGAGTAGTTGTGTCGGAATTCCATCAAAGGACTCTACTTCCCTCTAAGTGGCAAAACAAATTTACTCACATAACAACTGATTACTGATCAACAAGAAGAAGTTTTAATTCAAGGGTAAATTGAGGTGTTGTCAATGTCCATGTAATACTTGATCTAGTCACAATAAATCATTGTATAGATAGAACACATATAAACTATGTCCATCACAGTGTAATGAACACATATATACTGTGTTCATCACAGTGTGATAACTACGACTTGGAGAGGCTTGTTCAATTCCCCACTGATATGGTTTATATTAACATTTTATTGCAAAATGTAGTTAAAAGAAGAAGTGGTTACAGTTTCTTTTTTTTTCTTCTTTTTTTTTTGGACTGAATTCTGAGTTTACTGATCCTTAGACGCTACAGAACAGATGGAGAAAAATAAAAATTTCATGCAGGAATGCAAGGTGGCAATCTTTTTCAAGAAAAACTAATGAATTGAAACATATTTTTTTCCTCATTAAATGCCAGACCGTGATGGTTCTGGTTTAAATTATGTTTATGTCAATGTGATTCACTGAAATAAATCAATGTCATCTGACAAAGGTTTCCTTTTCATTGTACCTCCATATATGCTGCAGTTTGCAACAACATCTGGAATTTGTGGAATTCATGTTCTACACAAACCACATTATACTTTTTCAAAAGAATTAGGTTTACTTTAAAATACAAGCAAATCTTTCAAAAAACTGTTTGTCTCTATAAAGAAAACAAACTCTTGCTGTTCATATTTTGTTAGACCCATCTCTCAAGTACAACAAGGTTAAACCCTGTCAAACCGACTGCTACCAGACAAAATCTTAGCCCGCATTGGGTTAATTTTAATTTATTGTTCAGTCTTATATTGGTCTGCTCTTGGTCTCTGTGTGACTGAGGTTTTCATTATTATTATTATTATTTATTTGGTACATGTATTTTCAATGCATGTCAACAAAAGAACATACAAATGAGTAAACAAAAATATGGCAATAATTTCATAAACACTGGTGCACCTGAGCAGGCAGCCTGGTGACTGAGTTAGTACAGAGATGTCCGTTTAGACATTGCCTGAGACGATTCGTACCAGAATTATTGGATTTATTTGATCGACTGAGCAATATCTAATCGGAAGAGAAAGCAAACGCTTCAGCTAGGTGGTGAGGCAGAAAGAACGATGTCAACTTCACACATGGGATGTTTAATGATAACCATACCGGTCGACATTAGGTCTGTTCCTACGGCTTTTACAGCCTACAGGTCATATAGGGTTCATCTATACCAGGCCTTCTCAACTAGTTTATTAGAAGTGCTAAAATGAAAAGAATTTGTAGTTGAAGTGCCAACCTGTATGTTTGACTGTGCTGGGGTCCAGGGGCAAAGCCCCAACAGGGGTGCAGGGGGCAGAGCCCCCTGAAGCTGGTGGATTTTAGGGCTTTCTAAAGGCCCAGATGTGGCATTTTTAACACCATTTTATTCCAAAATATATCAATCATAATTTCATATTGATGTGAACAAATTAGTATAATTCCGGGGTACAATTACACTGGAGGTCAGTTTACATGTAGTTATGTTGGTGCAATAAACAAGGGAAATGTCAAAATTAAGTGAAAATCAAAGAAATAAAAACAAAATGTTTCCAGAGATCGGCAATGTTAAAATTGGTAGCACATCGTAAGCTTATTGTTGTTTAGAGCTCAGGTTTAGAGACGTATAAAATGGTAAAAAAACGATAAATTCCCCTTTCTTCCTGTTTGTTAAGCAGACACTTTGGGCTAAATTTCGACTGCGACTTCTTGATTTTGCTGACTCCGACTGACCGCAAGCGCCACAAGTGGCGCGCGCCGCCAGTTGAGAAGGCCTGATCTATACCCATAAGACACATCACTTATCTAACAAAAAGGATAACATATAAAACTGGTGAAGAAAATGATGGTTTTCTATTTATGAATCACATTTTCTTATTCATCATCCAGTCTATCTATCTATCTACTTATCATGCAACACATCAGCACTCTTCTAAACCCATATATATCAAAAATTAATTATCCATCCATTAAAGGTATAGACCAGTTCTGGTCATGCAATTGCATTAATGTGAAAGAAACGTTGTGGAATCGATCAAAAAAGGTTGATCATCTAGCATAACAGTATTGGTGTGTACTGCAAGGTTCTGGAATCATCAAAATTGTAAGAAATTTGGCCCAGTCATGGTAAAGTTACAAGCACTGTACACAGAAAGATGTACATGGGACTATATACGCGATCGCGATATCTATCCGGTCCAGATAGATATACTAATTTACCAAATATATCAATTAGTAGGCGGTTTCCCGGCAAAATTTGTATCATATCACATATTAGTCAAAATATATTCTTTCACATGATTGGTAATAAAAGCTTCCATTTCATTTTTTTAAAGCGGGGCGTTTCCAAAAACTGGTCTTTACCTTTTATCTACTCATCCATTAATCAGAGAAATGTTCTACCAAGGAGTTTGGTCTGTTATATCATGGACATATGGTTAGATTACTTGATACTTACTATTTAACATTTGGGGAACTATATGACCTGGGAGTTAATGTTTGAAGTTCATTATTACGATGGGAAATGAAAATTAGACAACATGATAATAAGGGGGAAATGAAATAATATATTTTCTAATGATGCTATTTTTACACTTCATTAATGACGTTTTCAAGTCCATAGAATTTAATACATGCTCTTGTAACCTACCAAATACTAAATGAATCTTCTTTTTACATGTTGTGTATGGGAATCAGGTACTGTATTAAAGCCTATATGGAAATGAGAGAATTAAGTAGTTAATGGGTTAAGACACAACAATGATTTTACTTAATTTTCAAAATGTTTCTCGAGGATCTATTGCGAGTTCAACTATTTTCTCTTTTCACTCTTAAATGTTAGCTAACAATATACATATACATATCAATTCCACATCCACCAATATAAATATATATATATATATATATATATATATATTCCCGCCATTTAAATGGACCAAATCCTATTTTAACAGGGAAGACGTTGTTTTTTTGTTTTTTTAAAGCTGTGTCCAATTTAGTTTTGTCATCATTTATATACATATATAATATGTTTACGTCATTATAGTATATTTATATATGAAATTTGCATGTTTTAATTCATAGATTTTTACAAATGTTTTAAATAAAGTGAATTTAATTGAATTGAAAATACTAGCATATCCATTAATCATTTCACATGGCAGGACACAGGCTACACTGCAGCAAGAAAAAGTACTTTATCATATATATGGAAACAGCAAGCTGCATACAAGTTGGCAATGTAAACAGAACCTCTTAGCCTAAAACAAAACAACTCCATATCTGTAATAACCAGGGCAGGCATTCATGCCCCGGTGGCTTTATGACAAACTGCTGACATGTGAATGCACTAAAGTGGAGAATAATTCAAAGCTGTGGACAAACTAACACACATAAAATCAGCAGAATTGATAGCAATATCTGACTAAACGTGATTCCTTACACCTGTCACTGAAATTACATTTGTACTGCATTCCATTTTAATGGCACCCTTCAATATCATGCTTATTCGAATTTCAAATGCTTTCATTTGGGGGGTTAAGAAATCATGGCATGATTTTGATTGATAGGACCTACATCTTTCCCCATGAGTGATGTAATTTCTAGAATGTTATACAAAAAATAATAATAAATGAAAATAACTTCACAAAAGCTAAATTTTTTTCTTCTTTTCTGCACCCCTCCCTAAGTACATTCCCTGCTTCAAAACCTATCCTTTTCAAAATTGCCCTCTTGTCCATCCTACATTCCTTAAACTTCCCCTCTCACCGGTTCTTCTTATCTCCCTAGAATACCACTTCCCCCATTCGCTAGCACCCCCAAACACCCTTCCCCTCCCTTCGCAAAAGAAATTTCTTCCCTCTTCCTCTCTTTCTGCATTATAAACAAATCTTTTACATAACTTCTCCCATCGATCCTCCATTCCTCAACCTTCCCCTCTCACCAACAGTATTCCTTATCTCTAAACCCTAGGCTATTACTCCCCCTCCCCTTCACTAGCACCCAAAGGCCCCCTTTCTTTCTGTATTACCATATAATTTGTTATATAATTTTCTCCAACACATCCTCCATTCCCTAACTCCCCCAACTGTATCTGGTATCCCTTACCTCTCACCCCACAGTACCACCCCTACTCCCTAACTCCCCCAACTGTATCTGGTATCCCTTACCTCTCTACTCCACAGTACCACCCCTAATCCCTAACACCCACCCCACCCAACTGTATCTGGTATTCCTTACCTCTCACCCCACAGTACCACCCCTACTCCCTAACACCCACCCCCAACTGTATCTGGTATCCCTTACCTCTCACCCCACAGTTACACCCCTACTCGCTAACACCCACCCCACCCAACTGTATCTGGTATCCCTTACCTCTCATCCCACAGTACCACCCCTGCTCCCTAACACCCCACCCCTTTTCAGAAATTCCTTCCCCTTCCTCTGTTTCTACATTTTACCACAATCCTGTTCATAATTTTTCCCCATCCATCCTCCATTCTCTAAACAGAGGAGGCGAGTTGGCTCAGTCGGTAAAGCGTCTGTCTGCCTGTCGAATCAAAGATGCCGGGTTCGAATTCCACCCAGGCGGATGACTGAAGCCTGCATTGTGTGTTAACGTGTCCCTTCCCTTGTTCATAGACGCAGGCTATGTTAAGTGGAAAACACTCCGTCCCTCGGATAGGACGTTAAATGGAGGCCCCGTGTAGAGAAGAGTCACTACCTTTGCACGTTAAGAACCCACTGCACTATTCGTATAAGAGTAGGGGGAAACCCTGGTGTAGTGGTCCACCTGCACACACCTCAGTATAGTACGATAATACTCTGTAAAGAGGTATGTACTCAAAATGGAAGAAGAACAAGAACAAGAACAAGAACAAGAACAAGAACATCCCTTCTCTCATATCTCTCACTCACCCCCTAGGGGACCACTTTCCCCATTCCCTAGAACCCCAAAGCCCCCCTTGAGGAGGAGCCAGGAACCCTGCAGTAACCCTATCCAACTCTTATGTCACTTTCTGCTGCAGATGCACCCATCTCTCGTTTCACTACATTCACATCAGGTCCTGATGGATCCCCCTCAAGCACTCCTTACATTTCACTTTGTGCACATGCCTAGTCTCAAAGTTCAGACACCTTTGTTTGTCATCAAGCAATAGCTACCCTCAAATAGAGAGCCAGCGAGCCTGTGAATTCTCTGATCTACACATAATACTTGTTCTCCAAAGTGCCAATTAATACTTTAATGCTGCGTTCTCCTTACCTTTATAACAGGATCGTAAAGCCCTTCAAGAAATCAAATCAAGGGCAAATTCCCTACCCTACAATATGTCTCATTGAAATCATGTTCAGATTACTGTTATGTTCAGACATTGCTAAAGGTGACAAACAAGGAGATTGAAATTGCCTTACGTTGATTTTTTAAATTAATTGCTACGGTTACAAGCCCTTTATGGCATATGGCCCTACGTTATCGGGTACAAAATCTTCTAAAAATCATACACGTACCTTTGTCCACATAAAAAAAATTACGGTACATGTAACTAAACTGTAAGACAATGACAAAGATTTTTTAAAACCACCCTAACCCCCCCCCCCCCAAAAAAAGTCAATATGGCATAATGGAATAGAAACACAATGACCAAAAGAATGAAGTAGGTTGAGTGCATTGTTAACTCACTGCCCACATAGGCTTTAACCTTAAAATCCAGCCTAGAAATTAAAAAGGCAAACATTCTAGTCTTTATATGGAGTGTTTTGGGAGTGAAACGGCAAGTACAGTCAGAACTCAAGCAACCACAATCTCGAGTGATACACAGGAAACATTGCCAGGAGGGGACTTTCCCTAGTCAACATTGTTGTCAACTGATCAATAATTCATGAATTTCCTGACTTTTTACTCGAAAATTAAAACGCAATCTACTGGAATTGCAATTTGTCTCCTCTTGCTTACACATGCTTTCTGTGAAAACACCTGTCTGATACCACTTTCATATTCACTACCCAAGAGGGTTGAGCGGGCCCGGACTTAGTCCAGAGTGATAACTACCCACTTGATCGAACCTACAATCATGTTACCTTTCATATTCACAGCAGCTAGACCAAATCATATCTACTATGTGTATTTTTTCCTTTGTTGTGTAAAAGGCATTGCATAATTTTCCCAATAGTTTTTTTTTGTTTTCCTGTCATCCCATCTACCAGAAAATTAATCATCATGATCTTCACCAATTAGTGCAGATACTGTTCACATTAGAAAGAGTCCAATTCCAGTCAGGACTCAACCCTCCTCTCAAGGAGTCTGCTCTGAATACAGATGTCAATGTAATAATGCTGATACTGTTCATATTAGCTTTTGGGTCCTCTTCTACTCTACTACTCCTGAAAGTAGAATGATACCCCCTTTATCTCTTTCAGGACAGGAGTTTCTAAGGGCCAAACTGATCACATCTTGTTCTGCAAATTGGCAGCAACATTCAATTTTCTTTTACTTTTACAGTGTTCTAATAATGTTATGTGGCTGAAAACAATATACATGGGTAATAGACAGTGGGCCCAATGGTCAATATCCCCTCAGAAATGTGATTCTGTGACCTACATTTAGGGTGGGGGTGAAAATGGTGTCATATGGAAGCATTTAGGGTCAGGAACAACATATTCTTTTTCACACGCGCAAATATTGCGCATTTGCGAAAAACACAGTGAAAACGATAACGCCCTCTATTGGCCAAATATGTGATTTCTTGGGGGTGGTGGGCGTTATGGCCCCCTACCCCTCCCTAAGGTCTCAGCCGTAAAATGGCCGATCGCCGCGAAAATTTGCTTGCGTGTCAAGTGAAGTGTATAGAATACTATGGTCATATCAATTTTTTTGAAAAATTCACTCATTTGCATATTTATTGTAATTTATGCAAATAAGGTCATAAAATTCACATTTTACCCATAAATCATAAATTATTCATATTCAAACATTTGTTTTCACTACATATATTTCTGAGTCCATTTTGAATAACAATACAACAAAAAAATTTGGAAGAGCCAGGTTATTCTTGTGTTATCTATTGTTTTTATAATTTCTTAAGTATTTCTTTGTTTTTTTAATCTTATTTATTTTATTGTTTTTTGTTGTTTTATTTCATTTCTAACTACCGTATATTTCAATTCTTTTGACCCCCAAAACAAACACCTAAACTATAAACAAGACCAAAAAACTAATGTTTTATCTCTTTTCAGGAAAAATTATACAAAGAGGTAATTTGGATTTTGTAAGCATTCCAATGGAGAATAAATCACCCCTGCCCGGGTTGATTTATTTTGGCAATGTCTGAATGGATTTTCTCAAATTAACATTAGTTTGAATTGTACATTTTAAAATAAAAATTTGTTTCTGAAGGTCATTTGATTCAAATCGCACAAATGTACTTGCAACAGTGCCCTTTAAAGCAGGACTATTTCCCTTTCATTACAAATTGAAATAAAAACATCTTTAAAATCAAACCACACTGTCTTGCAAATCATTTTTTTTCTTCTGGGTTTTGCCAATGAATCTGGTACATAATTTGCGTTCTGCTCTTAATCCGATCCTGAAACTTGGTGAACAATTTACTTGAATATCACAAAATAGTAAAAGAAATAAAGTCCACCTAACCAACTTCATAATTGTGCACACGGCAATACAGTAGGCCTATAGCGATAATGCATGATGATATCATGAGATGTACCCAACCTGGCGGCATCCTGGCGGCATCCTGTGCTCTGTTGATGACAAAATTTAATGCAGAACATGGAATATGTGCTGAGGATCAGAAAAAAAGAGATGAGAGAGACTACCTAAATTTCAGGAAAAGGCTTTACAAGTGTCAGGTAGACATGCCACAACAATGGCATGAGTAACCTCCCAACTTCTGGCACTGTTCTGAAGGGTAGGGGGATTGTAGTTCCTTGCTGGCTCGAGCTATCATCATGACAGCCTTGAAGCTACATGTAGGTCACACTCAGAGGGTCAGATCTGATGGAGGACGGAGATAGTTGAACATGGCTGGCTCTTGGAATCATGTTGACTGTCATCACGCCATTTCAGTATGCACAACTATACTGGCATGGTTCTGAAGAAAAATAGTATGGAAGATAAAAAGTAGAATTCTATGTTCAAGTTTAAGGCCAATACACTAAAAAAATTCAGATGAGAAAATGTACAAACATTAGATCAATTTGTATGCATTCCTCTGGAGAATAAATGCTGGGGTGATTTATTTGGCAATACCTGAATAGTTTTTTTCTAAGAAGAGTGTACATGTAGCTACCATGCTTCATGCAAGGTCACAAACTACATGGACTATCACAAAGTTCTGAAAATGGAAAGTATGAAATACTGAAAATTGTTTTCTAATAATGAAATCAATAAATCAGACATTCTGTAAATTCTCTGTAATGATAAAATGAACCACACATTTTCGACTAGAATATGTCATTCATAAGGACTACGATCTTCACAAAAAAAATTCATTGAGCTTCCACATCTTTCATTGTTAAAATGTTTGCAGTGAATTTACTCACAAATTACATACCTGCAAGGTAGTTCGCCTGTATGATGTGTAGCTTGTACTCATCTCTCAAATGGTAAATCGGTACTGGTATTAGAACGGTTCTGAAGGGTGCAGGATGGGAGCTTGTCACACATGACTTTGTACATCAAGTTCATTGTCATCTCCAGCTATCCTTGTGACAGGCCTTAATTGGTTTCGTTACTTTCTGGTAGCATTGTGAATGAAGAAGGAGGGTGTAAACATGGACATCCATGGTGTGAGCTTGTCATAGATGACTTGTTTATCTATGTGTAGTTCAATGTTAATTTAAGGCATCACTATGTCGGCTAAATCAGTTCACATCTGGCACAATCCACACAATGCAGGGGGTCTGGATTCACATTCATTTGAGTTACATATCCATAGGCATCTCCACTTCATCACCACTTCCATCATCATCGGTGTCATCATCACTGTCACTTTCAATGGCGTTGCGTCCAGTAATATTACAACAATTGTTTCTGGCACATTTGCAGAGATCGGTGCAAGGAACGTTGTTCTGCAAACAAGAGCAGATGTCTGCATTGCCGCACTGATGCCTTTTGCATCTACCGGAACAATACGCGAGCTCCATTACGCTATCTGGGGCAGGAGGAAGATTCATCCAGTTGATGACCAAATTCCCTTCTTCCATCTTCCATCCATGATTCTCTGGTGTTGGTACATTGGGCTCTGCGATTAAGCTCCGTTTGAAGATACCTGAAAATAAAGAAGTAAAAGGATGAGATCCTAGTTTGGCCAGGGAATTAGACCTCCTGCAAGGTCACTGACAGGTGGTTATCTCATCAAATCATGGGGGACCAACAGGCACCGATTAGGCATTGTTTGCTATATAGAGGGCGCAAGTAGCTATAAGTAGTGCAGTGGGGCTTTAACATGATACAAAAATACTGTTTTAATATGAAAATAATAAAAAGTTGAATAAAACTTGAGCTTGATATTACAGCTTTTAAAACAGTGAATAAATAAATAAAACTCTTTGAATAAGTGAAAAGAAATGAATGTTATTTTTTTATTTTTTAATATTATGTAATAGTTTTCTATCAATAAATAAGACATGATCATGTCAATATTTTGACCATTTACATCCAAAAATTAAAAAAGGGGAAATTATTCATAATATACCTGCTTGGTAGTTGGCTCGCTTGATGTGTTCATACAGAGCATCTTTGTTGGGGGGCATGGTAATTTCTGATTTCCGTTGCAGTCGGAACATGTTGTACCTGGCCTCATTGACGGTTGTGACGTTTTGTTGCCCATACAACTTGCACACAAAGTTTTCTAGGGATGCTGCTGTTGCTGGCTCTACATCAAAGTTGTCACCAAGATCACTGAAGGCATGACAAAACTCTCTCTCTTTCATTAGGAGAGTGAGGGCCTTCTTTTTGCCCTTGCCATAAAATGCACTGGTGCTGTCACAGCCAGTAAAGCAGTGTAGCCCAATCAAAGATTTACTGACTTCATCTCCTAGACGTACTTGTATGGTCTTAAGATCTATTGTCCTCAAATTGGTGCCTCTTCCTGTACAGAAATACAAATGGGCTGGGATGAGTGACTGAAGGGCAATGCCTATCACAAATACATCTGTGTCTGGGCTGACAATGACAACATCTGTACTTGCAGCTGCTGCAAATGAAGCATGAAGGTATAGACGAGTGTCAGCTTCTTCCTGTGTGGAGTTGAGTCTTGCCTCTTCAACCCTAATCACCTGGTCAGTCTCCTCCACTCCAGGTTTGAATGAGTGGCATTTCTTGATGTGGGCTAAAAAGACCTTAACACCTTTCAGCCTTGCTGTTGGTTCTTTGGACCACGTTTCATCAAGGTATTCTATCAGAGACTCCTTGTTTTCTCCATTTGATAGAAACTTTTTCCACTGCAGTGGAAGGGTCTGGCCATGAATTCTCGTCACCTGGGTACCACCGGCTGCTCTCTTTGCTCTCTCATCATTCTTGATAGACATCTGTCTATATGTGTCAGTCACAAAGTGGATTTCTTTGGAATTGTTCTGCTGTGCCCAGTTAACCAGACGTCTTAGGATGACATGAGCAAGGTTGAGAAATGTTCTATCTCCTGGTAGCTTGTTCACATTAAGCTGCTGAATCATAGCCATGCCATCTACAACATACACAGCACCTGCAATTGGGGACTTGGTGACAGGTTTCTCAGTCTGACATTCGAGTGCATGAAGCAAGTTTGCTTTGTTGGTTTTAACCAGAGATCCTTGTGAATTTGAAATTGACAGTGGCAACGCACCTAATGAATAGGACAGTAGCTCTTGTAGGTCGATGTTCCTGAATCTACCTATTACAACCAGCCTTGCTAAAAGGTTCCTGTCCGCCTTCAAAGTCACTTCTTTCCACGTACTTTGCGTTTGACTGCTTTTGACATGCTGTTGAATGTCTTCAGCTTCATTTTTTCAATGTAGCAAAGAAATCCATGTCTCCTTTCTGTAACCTTTTGGCAGAATGTTGTGAATTCCGATTCACCCTTTGACTTAGCATTCGCCAAATCAGACTCTACCTCCTTTGTTGCGACTGCTCCTGATGAGATGTTGATTAGCTCGTCTTGTTCATATTCAAAGGGATTCACCATGTTATTCACTGTGTCGACAAGCTTCTCTACATCAGCTTTATCCCGGGTCATGCGGCTCTGCAACAGATCTGATCGAGTTACACTGTGCTCTCCTTTACCAGCCATTATTTCACATTCCCGAGTGATGGACCCTCTTGCATGGTGAGACCATATCCATCGATTGACGGCTCCCTTGTTTGTGCTAAATCCCGTCATCCCTCCTTTTGTTTTAGAATCCCTGTTTGCAGTTTGCTCTATGGTCTGGTCGCAAGCAACTTTAGCAAAGGCATTGCAGCTTCTTTGGACAGCAAAGTCTCCTTCTTGGCACTGCTGATGAACCCCAGGATGGGTGGTGGGTAGCTCTAACATCTCTAGCCAGTACGCAGGTAGATATCGACCATAATTGACATGATCATATGCAAACATCCAAGGAAGCATCTCTCTTATGCTGGCCAAATGGAGCTGCCAGTTTGCCTCACGGGTACCTCTTAGGAAGAGTAGTAGAACTTCTACCATCTCTATGAAAGAGCTCCAGAATGCGAATGTCTGCTTCTTGTTGCCAGCCTCAATGAACTTCTCATAAGACGTCATGAATCTCAGAAAGCTATCTCCCTGCAAAACTGCTTCATACTGTTGTCCAGGAAAGGCTTCTGATAAGGTAGCTGTTAGTTGTCTGACCAGGGCTGCCTCTTCCTCAGGAATGGAGTTCATATACGTAGCCAGACGCATCTGATGCATTGCCTCGGCCAACAGTTTATAAGCTCTAACTGCTCTATTGTAGTGTTTGCCAGTAAAGACTCCATTCACTGATCCTGCACCAACTACTTCTGACTCTATCAGGATATCTTGTAGCCCTGCATCTCGGAAACGTTTTCCTAGGCACCCAAGAAAGGACATAGCTGTGTGGAATGAACCAAGACGAATTACTAACCTCTTCATAAAATGTGCATTCCTCCACCTGATAATTTGAGCCTTTGAGTAAATGGCTTGGTCCATCACAATCACAACTGTCTCCAACTGCAGCTTGTTTGCAATATCAACACTTCTGTTGAGAATGGTAAGAACTGTGTCCATTTCAGTCGGACTGGCATCAATAACAGGTAAGTAGCCCACAACAGACTTTGGTGGTACTTGAATTCTCGATATAAGTTGGTTGAATCCTGTCCAAGAAGGCAAGAGCTTGTCAGATCTGAACTTTGTGATGTAGTATGCCATGTCCACTTTTGAAGGTGTCTGCAAAATTGGTGCATATACAGATTGAGAGAGAGATACATCTTTGGCAAATGGCATTGGACCATCTTTCTTTCCTCCACAATATGTGGCCAGTTTTTCTTCTGGTGGCTGCATTGATCTTTTCCTTGTCCTCTTAACAGCTGGATTTACAGTGATAGAAGAAGAATGCTCCTGTGAAGAAGGCTTGGTGTTACAGTTCTGGATGATGATACCATTTGTGTTGTGTGTTGTTCCACGGCCAGATAATGTCTCTTCTCCAAAATCATTGTTGTCCCACACCACAGTAGTTGGTAGGCCTGGCTGGATGACAGATGGAATAGCACTCTCACCACGGCTAAGTTCTTGCTCAGCAAGTGCTGTGTCATGATTGAGGACGACGGAGTTGGATACACAATGCCCGAAACCATTCAACAGACCTATCAACTGGGCAGAACCAGACATATGCCGTACAGCCATTCCTAGTGACAAGTTCTTCGGCATCAGTGTACGTCCTCCAGAGGCCAAGTATATTATGTCCTGTGAAATGGACAGAAGCCTTCTCTGGATAGGTGCAGACAACTCAACCATCTTCTCTGTATCTGGCTCTTCAGATGCTCCAATGGCCCATGCAAGGAAGTTAAGCAATAAGGGAGGGACAGTCCTTTCAGCCTCTTGCAGGTTCAATGTATCTGCTGTAGGTGGCCATGACATTGATGGTCTCACCTGCTGTATTGTTTTCTTTAACTCCATTGCTGACATGTACATGGAATGCAGCATGTTGGATTCTGCATGCAGATGTTCTGTTGGTGGAGTTGCATCTGTATCAGTTGCGGCATCAGTTGCCGTGTCAGTTGCCGTGTCAGTGTCACTAGGGGCAAGAGCTGCTTCTTGTAGAACTTGCTTCTCTTCTACAAGGGAACCTGTTGAGATGTCATTAACATAGACAATATCACCTTGCGATCTCATGTGGGGTGTAAGGAAGCACAGCTGTGGAAACCTTCTGCTTAGCCTTGCCTTGAGATAACCTGTCTTGTAGGAGCTGGCATCCACTCCATGAGTGACCTTTATCTGCTTAATGAAAATGTTATTAAGTTTTTTAGCCTCATGATTTCCTTTTTCTTAATGATGCGATCCTCTACTTCAGTTGCAAAGACTTCAAAGGCCTGGGCATAAGAGGATTCAGTGCTGTCTGCATTGACTGGTCTTGTAAGATATCTTGTAAAATCTCGATAGCATGAGTTATGATATCTCACCTCGATCGCAACACAATCCTGACCTCCTATCTGCATTTGCAGAGCTTCATTCCCGCTGTCTTCTGCAGCTCTCCTAAGGTTCAATGCATCAACAGTAGAGCATGTGACTAGGCTTTCTCTCTTTCTTTTCCCACTCACTCTACACACCAAAGTCTTTTCCTTTTGACACAGGATGCACATTTTGGGCAAAACATGCTTTGTTCTAACTGGCTGAGAAGGTCTATCAAAAGTGGACCGAAGAATGCGCCTCTTTCTTGCTGGTGGTAGCTCTGCTTCGGTTTCCTCACCCTTGTCATCTTTGGATGTAGATGCTGTAATCAGAAAGAAAAGAGAATAATAAGCATTAAAATGGATTTGACTCATGAACCCCTAATTCAATTTGACATTTAAAAATTAATCAGTTACAGACTTTTTTCAATTCTCGTTTTATTAATTTTTCCATCATAATCTCAAACTTTTACAACATATATCAATAACATTAGTTCATAAAACTATACATTTTTTTTCTCATACATAAGACAGAGTTCAATGCAAAACAAATTGTAGAGTGTTATTTTCACGCAAGCAAGCTTCAAAAGTAGCCCCCGTCATGTATCATTATCATCATGAATTGGAGTTGGACTATCATTCATTAAGAATGGAATTTATCGTCATCATCATCAGATAAAGAAGAAGAAGAAGAAGGAGAAGAAGAAGAAGAGAAGTGTCATGCTCATGTTAATATTGGTGGCATTCTTTTCTCATATAAAAAAGGGGGCAGTGTTTACTTTTCATTTGCAGACAAGTACTGATTTTTCTTTTCCATTTTACAATTACAAGAGCAAGATACAGGGAAAAAATATTAAAAGCAGGTTGATTGAGGTCATGCTGTACATGTAGATCTACTACTAGTACTACCTAAAAGAAGATTATCATGTGTGAGTTTTATGTGAAATTATTTAGCCCATGTAACACCCTAGCCAGAGAATGCGATATTGAAGTTACACTACTAGACCTATATTATATATCATTATATACATGTAACAATATTTAAAAATCAACAATACGATAAAATCTGTCGGCTAGCCTGTAGTAAATATGAAATACGTCATCATAGACCTACATTAAAATTGGATAAGGGGATCACATGTCACAAAGGCATCAAACTTTGATATTATTATTACCCCCGAAACCATAACCACTTTTGTGGACGTGTGCGAGTGTGAGTGCAAAAGGCAGAAATTTTAGATGTTTGTGCAGTCACCCTACTAGTACTGGCGTTGGCTACTAAAATCAGACACGTCAGGGATGTCAACAGTGTGAGTCAAAAAAGTTTACACCTAGAAAATTGCTAATAATTTTATAAATCATCTATGAACAGTAAATTATTATACATCCTTTGAAAGAGTGTTTTATCCCGAATCATTTAGTATCATTTTTATGTGGTATGTGTTCACGCTTGGATGAACAGGAGGCATTGCTTGCGAGTGCAAAAATCGACTTGCGCCAAAGTTGCTTATGTGATGTTTGAATGAAACAACTGTGATTTGGGTATTAATTCGATCATTGCAGATCCAAATAACATCCCTAACAAAATTAATCATGCCACACATATCAAATATCGAATATCAACGAACATTTGTGCTGGCGTGTGTGTGACTTTGCTTCTGCAAAAGCATATGCAATGCATCTCATTTGATTCATTCAATTCATTCTCTCACTTTAATCCCAACATATGACATATTGTAGCCTGTACTGTAGGCATCACTTTGGCGCGAGTCGATTTTTGCATTCTCGCAAGCAATGCCTGCTGTTCATCCAAGTGTGAACACATACAGTGACATACGACACAAAAATGATACCAAATGATTTGGGATAAAACTCTCTTTCATAAGGAATAAGATGTAGACTAGGGCACTAGTACTAGGCTAGACCTATAATAATTTACTGTTCTAGGCCTAACTTCTTTTTTTTACTCAGTCACACACTACTCACTAGCCTAACTAAGTAGGTCTAGACTCTATGTAGTAGTACTACTACTAGGCCTATACTAGTACTAGACTAGATCTAGCTCTAGTCTACTAGTATTACTACTACTACTATCTAGTATAGATCTAGGCCAAATCAGTTAATCACATCATTAATTCCTTATAAATAAAAGTCTAGAAATTACCTTTGAGATCTTCTTTTCTCTTCATGCTCTTGATTGTTCGTTCCACTCGTTGAGAATCCGTAAATCGTGCGTAGCACATCCGGTGAAACCCGGTACCTCCATGGACAGGAAGTCTGCCCGCCACTGGCGGGCCCGTCGGTAGTAGATGTAGACGTAGCACCGCTGCAGAAAGCAGAAAAATCTGCCGCTATCTTTGCCTGTGGACCTTCCAAATTTCTCCATTTTGATACAAAATTTAGAAATCGGGACCAGGTCTTCTCGGAAAAAGGAGTAACTTCCGCTTTTTTCGATGGGTGTACACACATGTAACACACATTTTCGACCGAACTTTCTTCACTAGAAGACGGACAATCCTCTTCACTGGAAGCTGCCATGTTGAACACCGTACGCGTAATACGTATACTACGCGAGCTGTCATTGGCTGTAATTTTACGAGTGATTCTACGAGCGATCTAATACGATGTCTGATTGGTCAATGTTTTACTAAGCATACGCGACGATTTATGCCAAAAATGGTGAAATAAAACTCAAAATTCTCATTACTGCACCAAAATTATGCTTGTGAAAAATAACTGATTAGTTCTTGTATTTTTATCTAAATTATCACACAAAAATTATCCCCACCTTTTTTATAGGTCACGAAATGAAGCTTCTATGGCTTGACATTTGGGTCTATAATTACTAAGTCAAGAAGTTGAACAAAATTGCCAATTTCTGTAGAAAGAGGATGATGTTGAACCTCTAACGTGTTGTTAGTTCAATGACTTTTAACAAGACTTTCCTTTTTTAAATCCCATGCATCAAATGCAATACGGTCATGTAACAACTATGGATGCAGTTTGTGCAGAAAGTTTTGCCCTCTCCATTCACGCAACTGGTATAGTTTTAAGGGCTCTGAATCAGAATTTGTTTTGATCGGAACCATAAAATGTTGAATGACAGTCTCGAAAGGGTTATTCTAGAAAGGCCACTGGTAATACAAATATAGGCCTCCAGTGAGAATTATAATCCATGATTTATATCACAAATAGATTTGGAAATGTCTGTGACTGTATTTGACATATACAAAAATAGCACATCTCATTGAAACATCTGTCAATATCTATAAATAAATACATTTATGACAGAACAAAGGTTTGCCTTAAGAAAGGTTGATGTAAAGGTGTCGTGGTCTAGCAGATACGTCACTGGACTGTAGATCACATGGTTCGCAGTTCGAGTCCCCCTGCGATACTTATGTCCTTTGGCAAGGCATTAATCTGCATTTGCCACTCTCTACCCAGGTGAAATAAATGGGTACCCGGTAGGAAGAAATTCGTTGAATGCTTTAGCGCCTACAGCTGGGATAATAATATGATACCTTGTATTTAGCACAGTAGAGTATATTCATATAGTAGATGTGCTATATAAATTGACCTATTAATATTATCATTTGCATTGAAGAGAAGTGTGCGAACAAATCTCTGCCGAGCCTAAAAGGGAGTATATCTTGATCTGAAGAGATAGGAAATGATAAACAAAGGTGGCAGCGGCAATCAAAATGGCCTCCTTTAGTCATTGATCACAAATGTCTTAAGAACCTATATCAACTTGGTGTACACAGTTTTGTCTGTAATGGGGAGGGGCTCCAGGAATATGCAAAGAGGGAGGGGGCGGTCCAATTTTGAACAATTCTGACTAGAAAAATTCACAATCATAAATGGGGGGGGGGTATATGTTCCTATGGAGGGGATTGAAATGAATCAAAAGGATCAGTGTCTCCAAAAGTATGTCTTAACTGATAATGATTTTAACACAAATTTAAAGACAATTCATTGTTTTATGCACGGAAGTGGTTGATTTTGAAGTTAGAAATGATAATGAAATTGAAATGAAATTAAGTATTTATTGTTGGTTCAGAAATTTGTTTTTCACTGGTAAAAGTTTACAGAGATAAAAAAAGAAAGAAAAAAGTTTACATAGATCAATTTACAAAAATAAATAATCATAAACAGTTACAATAATGATAAACAAAATTCAAAGATCCTTACCCGCCATTCATTCACTCTCATTGAAGACAAATATTTTCTCCCAAAGCAAAGATTCCACAATTCTGGCAATGATATTTGTGTCTAAAATACTGTTTTCCTTTGTGGTTCAGGAAGGATTCTGCAGTAGAAACTTGTCTGTATTAAATGCTATTAAATGCTATTAAAGGTAAAGACCAGTTGTGGAAACGCCCCCCTCTCAAAAAATGAAATGGAAGCTCTCATTACCAATCATGTGAAAGAATATGTTTTTACTAATACGTGATGATACAAATTTTGCCGGGAAACCGCCTACTGCTTGATATATTTGGTAAATTATTATATCTATTTGGACCAAAGAGATATCGCGCACGTATCGCGTAGTCCCATATACATCTTCTGTGTACAGTGCTTGTAACTTTACCAAGACTGGGCCAAATTTCTTATCATTTTGATGATTCCAGAACCTTGCAGTTCACACCAATACTTATATGCTAGATGATCAACCTTTTCTGATTGATTCCACAACGTTTCTTTCACAATGCAATCGCATGACCAGAACTGGTCTTTATCTTTAAATGCAAGACTATGGAACTTCATTAAGGAAACTTATTCCTGACTAATTCGGGGTTAGATTTTTTTGTTTTGTTTGCTCTACACAATGATTTTGTTGATTCAAACATAAATCACAAGCAAAGTTTCTTTCCTCGTATGGGCACCTCATATCAGTCTAGTTGTAAGACTAGCTTAACTTCAATGATTGCTCAAGACACATTGGCCCTCTACACAAGTTAATTGAACTGTAACAGGTAATCTAAGGACTTGACCATAATGTTCTGTTCTGCAGTTGACACCACTTGTACACTAAAAGGGGATAACCCATTTTCAAGGAACATTCCCCATCTCCCTCTCCCTCTCTCTCTCTCCTTCTGCATTTCTATCTTCGATTTCTTTCTTTAAAGTTGTTCTACTATTGGGATAATTAGCTACTGTGCAAATACTCTCTACGCCAAATTTTGAACTAATGCTAAATAGCAACAGAATGAAAAACAGGCCATATCACAGAGAACAATAAGTAAGTACAAACACTTGTACTGCATACAACGCTTCACGGTTGCCTTGAGCCATATTTTTCCATGATACATATAAACCTGTAAGTGCCACCAAATTTTTGAACAATTTTCACAAATAAACTTTCACTGGTACTCAGGCTCTTGATTCATATAGGCAGTCAGAAAGAACAGTCAATTTTAATGCTATTGCTTTTATATTTGGAGTCACCAAAACATGTCTTAGTGTGATAAAAGAATCTTAGTTTTTGGAGAAAAAATGAATAAAAAGACATCGATCATACGCCCTGGAGTAGGTGTGGGATTCCAAACCTCCAGACTGTCTATAGTTTTGATTGATGAGATGCTGAACATTCACACAAAAGGTGTGGGAGGGGGTTTCCCCTCTTATCCTGACAAATGGTTTGAGGTTTAAAATCCCCAAGGCATAATTTGATACACAAAACATTCTCAATTTAGTAATGGATGAAAAACCCAATGGATGAAAACGCAATGGTGGGTGTCACTGTCTGTTGGAGGGGGTTTTCCCCTCAGTCGCAAGAAAAGACTGAAATTTCAAACTGCCCAGGCCTGTCACGATGACGCATATAATGTTCTTCATTTTGAAAGAAAAGAAAAGAAAGAGGCACTGCATATACTCTGAAGAGGTGTTCTCTTAACATAATAGCTAAGACTTTTGAAAGAAAATCAACTCAAGGCAATTTCAATTGCCTCGTCTAGCACCTTTTGAAATGTGTGAACATTACAATGCATATGACCAAGGAGTTACATCCAAACCAGATTTCTATATGATATACATTGTACAATACCCCTGAGTTGATTTTTTCAAAAGTATTTGTGATAAATAGAGGGGTTTATTAAATATATTTTTTACATTATCCTTTAAACAGACCTCAAAGAACAGTCCAACTCTTTTGAAGGTCTGTCTTTTAATCTTTTGTACCTCTGTTTTGTCAGTTATTTTTTTGCATTCTCAATGCAACATCTGCTTGGTTGTGCCATCTCTACACAGTGGCATGCAGCTCTAGCGGACCTTGGAGAGGCACACTAATTGAAATAATAACTAAACATCACCTGTCTTGATTGACAGTTTAATGATGATAGCTGTATGGAAGGGTATGCCAGCAAACATCAAGGGAACCATCCCTTAGCTATAGCTTTCAGAAGAAGGGATAAGAGAAAAAAAAAGAGAGTATGGTATATCCCTGATAGACAGGAGGAAGTGAAAGATAGAGAGAGAGAGAGAGAGAGAGAGAGAGAGAGAGAGTGAGAGTGGTCTATAGATCAATAGATAAAAAGACAGATCCAGAGAGATAAATTAGGAGAGAAATACTGGTAAGGAAGAAATAGAATAAGGAAAAGATAATGATAATGAAAGCTACCGACCACAATGTCAGCTATTAAATGCTGTTAAGTTGATACTTAAATTATTATTTCTATCAACTTTATAAAGGGTCTATGAAAATTCAATTGCATTGTTACATGTCTATCAATTTTTCTAATTGCGACCAGTGATCTTATGGAGAAACTGTTTCAATATTATATTTTGCAAATTATGAAATATATGAATTTAACTTAAAAGTATCATTTACAATCTACATGGAAGGGAATCATGCAGGTTTAGATCTTCCTTAACTTACTTTAGGTACAGATGATAACTTTAAGTCCCTGTAATCTTACAAAAAGAATGATTGTTTAAGATGCAGAAACTTGCAATGTGGATGCACTGATATGGACACCAAGAATACTTTTAATACCAATGCACTACAAGCATACGATATCTTCAGCGCTCACACGACACAATACGTTTGGTTAAGGTAAAAAAGAAGCATCTTGTGAACTAGAAAAAAATGGCCTGCCCGAACTGCTTATTTGCAAGAAAGAGGAAGCAGTTTTGGGGCTTGAATTAAGTGTCATTTAATAGCTAGACGTATCACACTTGAATTTATTTAAGGCATGTGTACCAAAATAGAGCATGACTAGGAGATTTATGTGAGCTTCACTCCATTTAAAGGTAAAACTACATGAAGTCCCTGCATATATACTTTTTTGAGAAGAAAAAGGAAATTCCACACACGACCAATGGCATAATCCAATAACATCAACATTTACTCTGATTTTGTTTCATATCCTTTGTATGTGGAAATCACAATATTCATTAAAATCATCTCTTAAAGGGAGTGTAGCATGGCAAATACTGGTTAACGCCATCTACGTCTTCTTTTGGACAACGAATGGACTTGATCGGCGACTTAATCTCTACATGGTCAGTGCACACTAGCTTTCACGAAACAGACCAAAGTTCTCCTCACGCTTCGGTTTTTGCGTATGTTGCACGCACGTGAATGCTGGGGCCGCATCGTCCATAGTCGTATTATAACCGATTGGCCCTGAGTAGGGCCATGGGAAAGACACATAGTCTCGTCATGCTTCACTCCCTTTAACTTGTCATCATCAGGAATTCACACTTCACTGCAGAGCAAGATGACCAAAAATCAGACACAAGAAATGTCATCGTATCCAGCTGTTCAATATTCACTTTTTATAAGCATCGTCGAGCAATACAAATTTTGGAGTTGTAGATAGAGTAGCGGACAAGTTTTTCCTATGCCTAGGGGTTAACTCAAGGACAGAATACTGGTTGTACAAGGTTGATGGTTCCATCTGTAAGTCTGGTACTCATCTCTCTTGGGTTAGCACCCCATTGCTGTCAAGGTTTTCATTACTAGCCATTTCAGTGACGTGGGTTCATATCCCACCGCTGTCACCAGTTTAAGGAATGAAGGTTGCCTACAAGTCTTCTACTCCACAATAAACACCATCACAAAGACTTGAAAGATTACCAACCACTAGGCAAATTCAATAGCCTCACGCATCACTGTTTGAAATGTGCGAATATTAAATGACAAATTACATGTACGTAATCAGAACATGATATGTAAAGACAATGCACTAGGGTATTGATATTATTAGTGGATTGATTTCTTGAAAGTAATTCATGGAATGTTAGTAGCATATTTCTATTTAAATTCCACAGAAATCATGAACAGAATGTAGAACTTGACCTATTTGGCTCATAGATCGTTTGGTATATATTATCAGACTAGATTAAGTAAGTTCTATCCTAGTTTCCTGTCTAGCTGCAACCAGAGGTGAAGAACATTTAAAAACAAAACAAAATATTCGGAAAGATTTATCGTAGCCTCATTTTCTGAATCAGAAGTTCACACTATATACCTCCCACCTCTTACAAACCACACTCTATCAAAACATATGTTGAATTTCCTTTTCATCCACAGGACAGCAACGTCCTTTTTCAGCATGAATAATCAGATATAATTAGATTAAGTTTTCTCAAACAAGGCCACGGGTGACCGAGTCGGGATAAATATAAAATGGACTTTACTTTGCAATATCTTGAAGGATCTTAATATAGTCATAGACATGGTAATGCAGGACATGGTTATGCAGGACATTCTCAGAAAGACCCAGATAGCAAGTGGGTTCATGGATGGTCTGCACATACAGGTCGCAGTTTGATAAAAAGAAAAATATTGTTATATTTAGAGCCATGTTAGATCTGTCAACTTTCTTTGAAATGGAGCTGCTTCTATCCCTCATCAGCCTCGTAATGAGTTATTCATGAGGTAAAGTCTATTTTGAGAAGTTTTTCAATGAATAAATAAATGCAAGGCTTAATTTATTCTGGTATCATGTATCATATATGAACAAAGCTTAGAATATATGAACTTATTCATAGGGAAATTTCAGAAAAATGGTTACAGTATAAATTGCCACTTTTGAATCAGAGCTTACAGTTTTTTTAACGCTGAGAAAATGCTAAAGAATGACATTATTTTGAAAATATTTTTCACTATTGGTTTATCTCTAAGAGAATCAATAAAGGTTGCAACCAGCACATGAAAACGTTAAATCTACCTGGTTGTAACCTACCACTCCTCTAGATTCTAAATGTTGACCTAAGCATTAAAAAAAATGTTTATTACTCTAGATGCATTTGTTCCTCAAGCATCGCTAGAAAATTTCCTGTTCAATGGCATTTTTTGTCTTAAAAGAAGCTCTTGGCATCGGAACAAAGCTTCTCGGCTGATGTAGCAGGCATTTGAATGAAAGGAAAAAGTAAGGAGAGAGAAAGAAAAAAAGATGTATACACAAGACCCACACGTTCCTTTAGAAGGATATTGTCAGGCTACTTAGGGAGGTGAAAGAGGGCTTTCTTTCTGTCGGCATCTTGTATACCAGGATAGCAATTGGACGTCTAAATTCTTGACTGACAGTGCATAAAGTGAATACAGACGAGCAAATGTCTGGTGCCTGGGCAATGTATTCATCAAGAATCTACATTGCTACATTTGATATCAGTAGTACCTCGAGGAGAATTGCTTAACCTTTCAACTGCTGGTGAGATTTCCAAAGTGGAAGCTCACCTGCATCGATTTTGACGTCATTTCCACTCGATATCTGATCTTTCTGTCATGTAGAAATGCATTGAGTGCTTTGTGTATGCAAGTAAAACTGTGCATATGTGCAAAATATAGCCCAACAACAGATCAATATTTAAAACATTTCTGAAGATTTCAACTGACCCTCAAGATGTTGGTTTATCTGTTCATGAAAGCACCAGCCTGACAGGTAGATTGGCCACGAATTACACTATGATATTCCTTAGCACTCCACCTCCATCATATCCTCTATTCTCTAAATCCCAACCTAACCCCTATTATTTGCATTTAGTATAAAGCACAGAAGCTAATGGACACTGATCTCTCACAACTATTGATTCTAGATTGCTCCCATGTTTTTCTTAACTGAGTGCAAATAGATATCGGTGTTGATGGTTGTGGAATTTGATAGCTACTGTCCGAAAAAGAGATGGACATTTTAATGCCTGTGATACACCTGTACTGTAACCTACATGTAACAACACTATCATGAAATGGGACAATTCTGAAATGTGGTGCTTTGAGGCAGTTTTCTCTATGGCATTGATTTGACACCTAATTTGTCTCTAATTAGAACTTCCACCTCTCGTTATAAATCAATTATCTTCACGTTCCTGCATTAAAGGCCCTGAGGAAGATCTTCTGTTTCACCTTCCGAGCCAACACATCAACTTTAATCAAAGGTAAGTGATATAATTACCATTTTATGACATGATTAAAAACCACCCCCCCCCCCAAAATAAAAATGTTAGGCCTACCTTTAACAACTTAAGGCCCGGTCACACATAGACGACGCACGGCCCGCGCATTGAAAATCGGAAAAGGTTGAGCGCCCGACTTTTGTCAGGATTTTGGAGAAGCTAGCGAGCTGACACCGAATGTGTAGTGTGTTGCTAGCGCGCTGCGTGTATACAGGGCGTATGCTCCACGTATGTCTGGCATTGGTCTAGCGCACTCTGGCATTCTTTTGGCGCGCACACTTTTGAGCATGCACAAAAAATCCTGACGCACCCAGCGAATGACGACGAATGCTTAGCAGCGGTCCAGCGAGCTCGACGAACAAGTAACGAAGGATGACGCACAATGCACTTGCAAAAATTGCAAATTTTCAATGTGCGGGCCGTGCATCCACCATGCGTCCCCTATGTGTGACCGGGCCTTTATGAAGGTTAAGGCAACGAATGGATCACATTGTATTCAAAATTTCATAGCAAGAGAAGAAAAAAAAGATGAGAAGATTGAGAAGGAACTAAAGCTAGGGTAATAATTTCCAAAGCTCTTTGGAAGCACATAGAGATGTTATTTCATAACGTATAATGCGCTATACAAGAACTGAACTATTATTATTATTATTGCAATATTACAAATTCAATCTTGTTTTCAAAGAATTAAAGCTATGCAGTGGATCATAAAAGCTATGATAACGTATTCTATTTTACAAATAGATGAGATTCCTAAAAACTGGGGCAGCCTCAAGCCACTGTGATCAACAAGAAGCCCATTCTAATAATCATTTTATTATGAATAACTCATAAAAGGTCTGAGATATTGGTTATTATAGCATGTTTCATACATACAATGATTTTCTAAGAAATAATACTTTAGCACTTACTCATGCAATATTTCATCTATTATTCACTGATTTATTTCCCTTATGCACCTTTTTATTCATAATTTTCACACTCCCAGAAGATCATATTGAATGGACACTTGCGGTTAATTTCTAGGAAAGAAAGAGAGCATGCTAGGTTTATAACATGCATGCTTTAAAAGAACACTGTAAAAACAATCTGAAATGGCACCTTATTCAAACTGTATGATTGGGTGACTAAGCATTACACATGCACAATTTGGCCCGAATTCACAAAGGAGGTATAAATTTAACCAATGTTTTAAAGCGCCAATTAAGCGTACCTTGCCTTGCGCGCGTCTAATATTAGACCTCTGATTGTGTCGCGCTTATTTTGCACTTATTTCAAACCATGGGTTATGTAAATGAGGGTTTAAACCATGGGTTAAATTTAAACCTCCTTTGCGAATTCGGGCCTATATGTTTATACTTTGTTCCTTTATTGTAGATTGACAATAAAGTGATACAAAATCATCTCTCATTTATGCAATCTATTTTTTAAAATAAATCTGTTAACTTGATGCCTTTGTAAATAGGAAACATATCAAACTCTGTGAGCTTTTTCTTATTAGTTGATACTCTTTCTATTGCAGCATTCTCTGATTTTTTTCTTCATGAAATTAAATATAATACAGGAGTACACTATGCCATTCATGTTACAATCTGCAGGTATGGATTTCAATTTTCAACTGTACTAATTCATGGCTGATGGCATTCATGTAACTGATAAATGTGCATTTTGATCACCTACTGTTACAGGAAGTCCTACTTTTGGTAGTATGATATTACAAGTAACTCTATGTCCATTTTAAATATCATTGAACAATATAAGTGAGAAGTGCAACTGAAGATAATTGTCTGCTCAGAGCCAAAATGGCATCAACCCCAAGGATGATATCAACGGTATTGGTTTTGGGTGCTGAAACAGGAGCTTTCAGAAGAAGGCATGATAGAAAGACAGGAAGGCATTTGTCTTATCTGATAGGAAACGTCAAGGCAACGACTTCAACTCTGAATAGAAATGTGCTTTTTAGCTTCTGATCTAACACGATAGGGCACACAAAATAGGTGCTTAATGGAATATCAAGTTCTGTTTTGATATTCTTTTCATGTCTGAGGACTTTCCTGTTTGTAGCCCGTTCATATCCTCCGCCATGTACTTCATCAAAACTTGTACAGCCCCTGCAGAGTGATGCTTTCGTCACTTCAAACTTTGCTTCTCGCAGTATTAAACTCTGTTTACACAAGCAGTACACGTTTCTTATTTCCTCACAACCCCACCCACTTTGTAAAATCACGCCATGTGGATTGACCTAAAAGGGGCATGATTCCATAGGCAGTGAACAGAAAGTGGGGGCCCTGTCACTTCAAATTGACCGGGTATTTAAAAATGTGTTTACATTGGCAACATCAACCCCGTGTCCACACACAAAAAAATCGTCGTATAGCTATCCCGAAACGGTATAGCTATACCGTTTCAGGATAGCCATACGATGAAATTGTGTGTGTGTACACTTACTAACGATACGTCATATAAATAAACGTTGTATAACAAACATGGGTCTGGGCATCGTTTTGAACTAGAACTCGATAAAGAATCACAGAATGTTTTGTGTGTGGACGTATGGTCCAGAACTAGAATGGTATAACTGGGCAGGACTTAACGTGAACGCGCGCGAAAAGAGACCTGACCTCTCATTTTCGCTTCCGTTTCATGAAGAATTCTCTTAAACTAGTGCGCGCTCACCGAAGACAGCCGACAGCAAAAAACAACACACTGCATAGTAGCAAACTGCGCACCTATATGACATTTCGCTGTAGAGTTTCGGGATTACTTGTTCTTGTGTGTGGACGCCCTGGTCGCTATACAATGATTCTTTATACAACGTTTCTTGTGTGTGGATGCCCTGTTCACTATACGATGATTCTTTATATGATGATTCTTTATACAACGTTTCTTTATAGAGTTTGGGATAATTTTGTTTGGGTGTGGACACGCTGCAAGACACTTGGAGATAATCTTTAGATATAATCAACTTGTTTGATTTCCATTTCACGACCAGGTATGTTCACACAACAAACAAGAAATAGTACATGTCCACAGGATTCTGTACCCAATGGATATCTTTTTACTCATTTAAATGTCACAATACAAAAGTGTGAATACAACAAGACTTTAACATATATCTGCAGGCAATATCTTTAAGTAGACCCAAATACTCTCTCAAGCCATTCACTACACTTGATGACAGTCTAACTTTTAAAAAGTCCGCTACAAAATGAAAGAGTCCTTTCAAGGAGAAATTGTGCAATGTCCTGTTTGAAAGATGGATAGGGCATACAGGTACATTCAAACAAGAACATTCCATGCATTTCATCGAGGGTTAATGTGCACTTCCACTTTAAGAAACATTTGTCGAGTGCACAGTCGCTCATCAAGTGCATCACTCTCATGTAAACATGTTTTTGTGGCGGCGGCAAAGCTGCTGATTACGGCGGCGATGTCTGCGTGTTACAACAGACAAAATACAAACCATGAACCAGTGTAGATACAAGATGTGATTGTTAGAGACCGAGAGATAACAGAGAGGTAGAAAGGTGTATGCAGTGGTGCACCACTGAGAAGGGCACATTGAGTACTTGGCCCCCAAAAAGCATTTGGGAAAAAGTAAAAGGAGGAGAGAGGAGGAGGGGCACATAAGGCAGCTTGACCAAATTGTTTTTTTTTTAAAAGTAAAATAAAGAGGGACAGAGAGACAGAGACACAAACATAGAGAGAGAGAGAGAGAGAGGGAGGGAGGGAGGGAGGGAGGGAGAGAGAGAGAGAGAGAGAGAGAGAAGGGGGGGGGGAGAAAAGGGACATTTGAGAGGATGATGCAAACTTTCCAGCTTCCAGATCCTCATGCATGCTTTTTACACCTTAGTACTACCGGCGCCTGCCCCCCATCCCTCCCTCTCAACAGTATGAGCCAAGATGCAGCACTTTGCCTAAGAATGTGAAGGATTTGTGTTGATTAATTGAGTTCTTTGAAGGAGCTGTCCTGATTGCTTGGTCAGCACCATGAGTTGCCTTCATTAATTCAAATTTTTGTGAGACATATTAAGGCCCAGGAATCCTTTTACATCTGGTAATATCTATTCAATTCATTACACTGTAGCTTAAATTTAAATGCGTTGGTATCAACTGAAGTTGTTTCCACAGAGGCCATGTCCACTAGGAATACCCATTGCATTGATAAAGGTAAAATGATAATTTAAAAAATATATACTCTACACATTTATCATACAAAAAGCTATTTTGTAACAGAATTTTTCCCTATTATTCCTATGATAGTACTTATTCACCATCAATTACTTAGACAATACAATTCAATATCATATATTCTTACGTAATAATTGTATTGCCACTTTCTTATCATTAGAAAGGAAAATGTAGCAAAAAAATATCATGAAGAATACATAAATAATACGCTGTATTATGTAATGAATATTGCACAAGTTGTTATTACAACTTATTACAAAAAATAACTTGCAGACTCAAAAGTAAGTTAACATCTACTCTGGATAAACCTATTTCCCATAGACACATATACAGCCTGTGAGTGAATATTGATAATGTTGCAGTGCCACGGAAGTATACATTTATCGAAAGCATGTATGAATCTCTTTAATGCAAGCTTTTAAGGATGCAGCGGAGATAGGAAATAAGAACAATGTTATGACAAATACAATATTGATGAGTATGATCAGACACATCTGTCGTTAACTAAACAATTAGAACCCTTGTTATCAATATGGAGAGCAGTTTGGTTTTATTAAAATACATAACAAAGGGTTAGTGATGTCATTGCACTCAATCCATGATTCAACTCACATTTATGGAAAAGGTGATAGGTTTGTTTTGATAATAAACTGAGGCAGACCAAAGAAATATAATTAAATTTCACATTCTCATGAACTGATGCACGCCAAACTATCCCCAAATTGTCCTTAACTGATCTAAAACCAATCATCAACAAATCTCCCGACATGTTCTTGCTGAAGGATATGTTTGAGAGATCAGGAGGCTCTTGTCTGACAAATTAATAATAATAATCTGGATTTATATAGCACTTAATTAGAAATACTGTCTCTAAGCGCTTAACAGATATGCACCATGTCCACGTCCTGGGAGTATTCCTACCATATGGTCACCGTGAGGGCATATGGCAATAAGTAACACAAAGGCTTTCGTCATCCTACCAGGTCCCCATTTCTCTCCTGGGTATTGAGTGGAAACTATAGATTAATGCCTTGCCAAAGGACATTAGTGCTGTGTTGGGGATCAAACCCATGACCTTTGCATTTCAAGCCAAGTGCTTAAACCACTAGACTAGGACACCTCAAATTCTGATTAAAAGCAACTCCATTTTCAACCAATCAGGATTGAGTATTTGGTAACTAGTATTTGGGACCTTTCTATTTTTTGGAAATGTGTTAAATCAAAACTTATATGCAAGAGGGATCAAATTTTAATAAATGTGAGAACTGTCTAAAAGCACTGAAGAGCTACATGTAATAATAGACCGACATACATCGCCCAAATATACCAGATTGTCAATAAATTGAAAATTATTACATAAATTGACGTAATATGTAAATATATTTCAGCAATGATAAGACAATCTTCCCCCTTTTGTGAATGTATATTTTATCCCTCATTTTCTCTTGCTTTGTTTCTTTCTATGTTACACTGTAAGACTCTATCATTCTTTATCTCCTCCTTTTCTCCTTTGTTTCCCTTTCTTTATTTTCTGTCCCAAACTGTAAGTGTTGTGTTGATTGGAGATTTATTTTAAAATTAATTTTAGGATACCATAAGTTTGCAATTTTAATTTTGAATATTCTTGTAAATAGCACTTTATGTTTACAACCACTGGAACTATGACAGAAAGCTTTTTGCCACTGTGACAGTTATTAGGTTAATATTTGTTTGTCCCTGGGTTACAGTGCTTGTATTATCTTTTATCTATACTTATTCAATTGTCCTTTTTCAGATTTCTTATGTATTTTTACCTTTCAATTGAAATATTTATGATAATAATAATCATCAAATTGATGGCCAGTAGGAATATATGATATATCGCCAGAATGATCTCAACTTACTTTTCATTTGACAGCAAAGGAAACTTCATCTGCCATGTGTGAAACATTATTCCTGTCAAAACAGTGACATTATCTCTTTCTCTGCATCCAACTCTTCGGCTATTTCCCCCGAGATAAGATGTCAAGAATTCCACAGGCCCGATTAAAAGGTCTTTGAGGGGGCTTGATTAAATGCTTTAAGTATTTGTTGAAGACAGCGTCGAGTACTGGTTGAGCAATGGCACAGAGAAAAAGACTGTCTAGACATTTTTTCAAGTAGTTAATTTGTATTAAAAGGAGGAGTTGTGTATTATGAGGTTTGAAATCATCAAATTATTACTAATCTATTTTTTGTAATTCAATTCAATTCAATTTCGGTTTTATTTTTAAAAAGAAAAAGAAAAGAACATGGCTAAAGTCCGGAGACTAATATTGTCATATTAAAAGTAAAACCAAGAAAACATTAAATTTGCAGTCCAGTAATATCTACTGACTCCTGTTGAAAACCATAAACAACAGAAAGCACAACACACAGACTTTGGTTATATTGTTTTTTTTTAATAAAAAAAATAAAAATAAAAATGGCAAAAGTCCTGAGACTAATATTGTCATATTTACAGTAAAACAATAAAACATGAAATTTGCAGTCCAATAATATCTACTGACTCCAGTTGAAAATCACAAACAACAGAAAGCGCAACACACAGATCTGTAGACATGTTATGGGACTTTTTGATTGACTGATAAACATGGCATTTTGAATAATTCCAAGATTGGAGGAACGGTCTTGGGACTAGAAGGCAAAAGGTTCAAAATCATATTAGCGTGTTGTTCTTTGGTAAGGCATTTATCCTCATGACATGTAGTATGTGTATCAAAACCCTCTGTAAGCTCTCTAAAGCATGTTGGTCAGTTGGTTGCTCAAATACATATTCATGTAAGAGTATACAATTGCAGTCTTTGCAGTCAAACAATATAACAATTAATATAAACAATACTGCCAGTGCCTGTACTTGTATAGGAATACAAAAGAATGTTACCAACAGTGAACAAGTGAGATTAAATGTTTGTTTATTTGTTTTCCTTTGTACCACTTGGAAATCACCAATAAAGGCTGACCCTATACGAATGTCAAATCATACAAGTTGTTTACAGTAGTAGTATTGAAAACTGAATGTTTTTCCCAACACATGCACAGGCACAGCTCAGGTACATGTTGTAAATATTTTCTGACCTGTCATTGGGTGAAATATAGCTAGCCTTCTTTCATAAAATATGCATGAAACTACTGGCTTGAAATCATGAATGAGAACATTTAAAATGCTGCCACATGGGGAAACATAAATCTTAAGCTGACAAAATGCAATCCCTAGGGCTTTGTGGTAGAAACACATTCGAGAAACTGTTTAAGATGCGAGAATGATTTATGCTGTAACAATAAAGGCTGAATAATTGATCTGACCGATCATAAAGTGGTAGAATTGTCAGAGTTTTTATTCCCTAAAGATCAAAGGCCTGGCTAAGCAACAGATTTCTTGACACATCATTCAAAGAGATACCGATAGCTAATTATTTGATAAAATAAGCATTGCATCAAACTCCTGGCTAGAAAACATACATAAAAGATTGACGAATTATAAGAAGGCAACTAAATCCAGCTTATGAGGGTGGGAAAGAGGTAAACAGGTAGCACACTGATGAAACCCAACCCCTAGGGTCTAATGGAGGTTTTTTTTTATTTTCAAAGAATATGGCATAAAGATAACAGCTAAATTATTCATACCCCTTGTAACCCTTATTTGTTATTTGTTATGTGTTGTTTGTAACTTAAGAATAAAAAGGTGAGCTGGTTGAATTAGGGCCTCTGCTGAATACTTTTAGATGCAAGTTTTAATATGTCATATTCTCAAGAAACATAAATCGGGACAAACAAAGTTTTCACATACTTAAAGAAATGACAAAACTTGGTAAGGGTCTGAATAATATATTTGTTAACTGTAAACGCAGAAATGATGAATAATACATTTGCTTTAAAGATGAAGTTAAATTCTGGTCATGCGATTGCATTGTGGAAGAAACAGTGTGGAATCGATCAGAAAAAGTTGATAATGTAGAATATACCGGTAAGTATTTGTGTGTACTGCAAGGGTCTGGAATCATCAAAATGATAAGAAATTTGATCCAGTCTTAGTAAAAGTAACAAACAATGAACACAGAAAGATGTATATGGGACTACTCAAACATGTGGCATACAAAAATGAGGTCCTCATTTTTCAGCTGTTACATTTCATATTTAGAATATGAAGGCATTTGAAGAGCCATGCTTTTCTGGGAACATTTTTTCTCTGATCTGATGCTCTTCCACACTAGCAAAATGACAATGAAAACGCTCACAATTTATTTTTCACCTCTCTGCAGAACTCAACCTTCCAGTAGTATGAGAAAGACAGGTACTATTTTCACATTAATTTTAAGCTCTTTAGCCATGGCATTCCATCAAGGAATAGTGATATTTAAATGAATGCTAACAAAATTAAAAATTGGTAATTGACATCTGCTGAGAGCCAAAAGGGCAGTACTAAACTGAATAGTAACCCATCGACTCTTGGATTCTCTCATCCCCATAGGCATATATACAAGAGCCATCTGGTTCATCTAGACAATGGATAAAAGGGGAGGTCCATTCTGATAATCAGATGGTATTAATGAATAGCAGAAAACAAGAGAAACTAATTAGTGAATGTTGAGCAATATCCCATCAAAAGTAAGAAAGTTATGAATTGTTTAAGTTGTCACTATATAGGCGGAAGGAATAAATTATCTGCATAGCTATTAAAAAGGAAAACCCCAACACGTACGATAAGGCACTAAGCCGTGGCGGAGTGCCCAGCAAAGAGGCACTAAGCTATGTCTGCGTTCCGAATACGAAAGAGATGAATTGCAGGGCAGAAATGCTGAAACATTAACGGATGACTAATGATAATGACAATGATAATTTATACATGACTAGCTATATTTGGATAAACGCTGCAAAGAAAAACAAGTTGAGCTAGCTTAGTTATGTTAAAATGGCTTTGTTCTGTTGAGATGGCTTTGTTCTGTTGAGATGGCTTTGTAATTTCACCTGCTAATAGCCAAAAGAGTGTTAACTATCATAGAGGCGATGAGTTAACACATTTCTAGCTACAACATAAGATGTTCTGAACAGAAGACAGCTAGTAGGTGAGGAGGAAATTAATGTTTAAAAGAAGTAGACGACGGGGGATTAAATCGGGAAAAGCTATCTTGAAGGTGGTGTAGGAAGAAAAGAAGGATTACTTTAATGTGTCTGCGCTGGTTTAACAGGTGTTACAAAAGACTGGCTTAGGAAATAATATTTTAATGCATTTTAATGAATGTTTGAAACAAATGTAGGATGGGGAATTAGACAAAGAAAAGCTACATGCTAAAGGTGGCAAAATAAGAAATGCAGGATTATATAGCACAGAAAGAGTTGATATGAAAAGATGCTGCAAATATGTAAATTTAGATCTTCACGTTTATGTGAATGTGAAATCATGGGAAATTATACTTTCTTTCTGCAAAATGACATAGGAGACTCCATTCCCAAATGAAAATGGGAAAAGATGTCTAGTAGACAAATTGGCTGCAACATAAGCTAGGAAGGTGAAATTAGCATTTAAATGAATCATATAAACATTGATATGGTGAGAAAAACATATTCCCACTCTAAATGCTAACAGCATAACATGAAGAAAATTAAGCATGAAAACCACAATAGAAGCCCACAGCAGTGTCAAAAATAATGCAAATGCTTACAGAAATATATAAACAAGTGTAATGGTTTATTGAACGAATGCAGGTGATTTTCCACTTCTTCTTTCCTCTTGTCTTGGCACATTACAATGCTTAATATTAATAATAGTGGATTCTTGTAAACCATCATGCTGGCATTGCCACTTGCGGTGCTGCAATCACCTTACCCCAGCTTTAGCATGGCTGCCATTACAGCGCTCAAGCATTTGAAGGAATTGATTCCTGCCAGGTACCCATTTGCCTCACCTTTGTGGAGTGTGGCAGATGTAGATTAATGTCTTTTCAAAGGACATTAGTTCTGCGGGAGGGATTCAAACCCTGTATATTGTGGTTCACAGTCTATAGAGACCAATCCACTAGACTACAACACCTGGGGGGTGTTTCACAAAGATCCTAAGTCGAACTTAACTCTAAGTTGGACTTGAAAATTATGGAGAGCCATTTGTAACCTTCAAATAAAATATATTCAAAAGCTAAAATTCAAGTATTTTAGAATGTTCATAAATACCACATCAAGAACATGAAATCTCCTTGATAATAGAAAATATGAATGATTTGAATCAACATTTTATGCCTTTAAAAAAAAACTTTTACAAAATATTTTCAAAGATGCTAACGGCTTTCCATAATTTTTAAGTCCAACTTAGAGATAAGTTCAACTTAGGATCTTTGTGAAACACCCCCCTGTTGACGTGGTAATATTGAGTGGGAAAAGGGGTAACTACCGTACATTTCTTACAATGTCTTGTTTTATTTCAGGCTCATTCAGATCTGCTGCGGTAAACTGCCTTTTAAAAAAAGCCAGGCTTTGTTCCTTTGTGTTTAATTATAAATGGCAACTATGCGTACACACTTAGCTCTGTGATCTAAGATGCAGAAATGTGCAGTGCATTACGCTTTACGTCATCATACAAAACTGCTGCGATTTACCATCACATTCTGTATAAAGCTTTAGAGAGAGAGAGAGAGAGAGAGAGATAATAATAAATTGTAAGAGGAATTTCTGCTTTCCTATCAAATACTAAAACTGAATTTTAAAAGTCCATTCATTTGTATAAGGTTTCTTGTTCAATATAAAACATACTGTTGTACCAAACTCCTTATTTCTTGTCAGTTCTTTCCTTATTTTGCAAAGATCTTGTGATATTGATTTTTACCCCTCTGCAATTCAGGTACTTCTTTCTTGGTAATTCAACAGGAGTGTCATAAAAGCAGGTACTTCTCAATGCCTCTGGAGTATAAATATCCCATTCATTGGATGGATGATAGGTTAAGTTCATCAAGCAAATCACACATTCTGTGATTGTTTTGGAGATGTTTGCTTCCCGTCTTATGCACCATTTTGCATTGAACTTTAATAGTTAATTTGATTTCTGATTTTGATTATAAATTATTGATAGCTACTACTCCCATCTATCAAATGAAATGGCATAGGAATAAGTTTTTGTTTTTTTGTTATCTTACTTTAAACTAAAATAAAAGCAAAGACCATAACCAGCTTTTCTATGAGAAGGGCATGGCTCCTTGACCATATCTACCAACAAGGAAGATAGATGTAGTCACTAGAATAAAAAAATTATCCAAAAAAGATACAGACAGGTACATGATGCCTTCATCCTCCTCAAAAAAGATTTTATCCTTTTAGCCTTTGGAGTAATTATATTTTTTGCTTTTAATCCATTGTATTAACTGTCCTCTGTCTTGTAAATTTCCTCATTTTAGTTTCATCACCTCCTCCTCTCCCCTTCCCTTCCTCTCTATCTATATCTTCCTCTCCTCCTCACCCTCTATCTCTCTCTCCCTCTCTCAATTCCTCCCTCCCTTCCTCCCCTCCTGCCTCTCCCTTTCTCTTTTCTCTTGCTCTCCATCTCACCAACATTTCTCTTCCATCCTTCATTTTTAGACAATATCTACAATCTGAAAGGACTTTCAACAACAAAAATTCATATGCCTATTCCAGCACAGCCTGAAGTAATTGATAAGATAATTGATAAGACTATATATAGCATTTATAGAGATCTAATACACCAATGTCTCTCTTGAAAAATAAAAAGTACACACAAGAAAATACAAAATATAACAAATAGAGAGTAACGGTGGTAAAGAGGATCACAAACTGTCTCAGGTTTTTTTGGAGAACAGCATGCTACTTGTCAGCCGCCGTAGCCAAATGTACATGATGGAGACTGTGTGGTACATGGCCTGGCTACAGGGTGTGGATTGAAAGCTTTACTAGAGGCCAGCCTTTAGTGTGGATGACAAGATAACAGACCAAGGAGAACCTGTGTTCTTTTGATCCTCCATCGATTGATGCCACAGGGACCCATTGGCAGAAGGATATCAGGACTCAGAAAGAAGCTACACAAGATATGTCACACGTGGGAGCAAGAGAAAGAGGAGAAAGAAAAGAATGAAAGAGGGAGAAGTAAGCTAGGGAGAAAGAAGAGAGAGAGAGAGAGAGAGAAATGTACGGTAGATGCAGCAGGGGAGATAAGAAGTGGGAGAGAAGGAAAGAGAGAGAGAGAGAGAAGGAGAGGAGATGTGAGCTAATGACAGAGTGAGAGAGATGATAAGGGAGTGGGAGGAAAGGAATGAAAGGAAGGAGAGGGAGAGAGAAAGGTACAATAGATGCAGCAGGGGAGATAAGAAGTGGGAGAGAAGGGAGAGAGAGAAGGAGAGGGATGTGAGCTAATGACAGAGTGAGAGAATAAAGGAGTGGGAGGAAAGGAATGAAAGGAAGGAGGAGGAAAGGAAGAGAGAGGAAGGAGAGGGATGTGAGAATGATAAAGAGGACAGGATACAGAAGAAATGAGCTAATGAAGGAGGACGGAAGGAGGAGAGAGAGAGAGAGAGAGAGAGAGAGAGAGAGAGAGAAAGAGTGAGAGAGGTGATATGGGAGAGGGAGGGAAGGAATGAAGGGAATGAGAGAGAGAGAGAATAAAGGGGATCAAGTGAGATGAGGATCGAGTAGAAAGTGCACTTACTTTAGCATAGCTGCTCTTAGTCACTGTAAAGTATGTCTGCTTTGGAGCAAATACAAATTCAAATGAAAGTTGAAAGATCAATTATAACTTCTCACCTTGTCCTGATTCTGCCTTTAAATAGCCTTTTATTTCCCCTATCAAATCACATAGAGTAGATTTCAAGTAATTTTCTTGTTGTTGATTTTCAACCTGTGACTACTTAAACTTAAAGGTAATAAAAAGTTTTGGTATGGGGTCATGGATTTGGTTCAAATGAACATATTGGAAGCATATGCGATCCTACAATTTTCAGTGATCGTTGTCGCGGTTGAAATCGAGTCCAAAGTGGTGAAATTGTAAATAATAAACTCTTTATGTTGCATATAGCTCCCTCTCAAGGTCAAAATATTAATTTAGCTTTAAAACAATGTTTCTTGACTAAAAATCGACCGATTGGATATTCCCGTTTGGAAATTTTGTACACAACTGCATATTCTGAGATTTTCATGGTCGCAGCTACCATGATGGCCGTATATTCAATTTTTCTCGAAAGCAGAATTTTTTTAGGGGCTTATTTATTTAGTGCTTATTATACATCCTCAAGGGCATCCAAATATATCAAAATTTTAAAGAATCGCTATCCGGCCATTTCCCAAAACTTTGTATTACCTTTAAAGCCTAAATTAACTTAGGCTGGAGTCCGTGGAAAATGTGGTACATCTAAATGAAATAGGATTTTATGGGTTAATTGAACCTCTTTATCAAGGCGACATTTGCTCTTATTTCAGCATTTGTCTTAAAAATGTTGTCATTCAAAACCACTACAGACTTACTATAGAGATATTGACTGGTAGGGCGTGTAATTAACACATTTTCTGATAGATATATTACATACCCTATAAGTATATATATGATAGCCTTGATAACACTTTGTGATGTAAAATTAAGGATAACTGAGGTCTCATGTGTCTTGTATTTTCTCTAGCCGTCCAGCCTTCCATGCAAGATGTGCGCAGCTAAGACAATGCAAACAATGGGTACGCGCTAGTGCATGCAGGGTTGCTTGGATACGGTATGACACAAAGATATACTCATTCGACCAGATGGTCAATATAACATCGGAAAATGACCGGAAGTGAAATATGCTTATTACTTTATGTGCAATAGATACCAAGTGACAAGCTGTGGACTAATCACAGCCTTGTATCCATAAGAGCTTTGTTATACAACGAACATTATAAATAAAAGTTTTAAAAATTTGCAGTATACATGAACATGCCTGTCATCTGTTGTCTACTTTCAAACATGCATGTATTTTTCTCTTGTCATTACCCAATCCATCTCAGATCTCATAATCTCCACAATATCCTGATCTCATCTTGAATATTGACATTTCAAACAAATCGGAATCAATAGATTCCTTCCCTTACTAAATCTATATTTCGTGCAAGACCATGCACACAATCACATAAGGAGTACATAGAGAAATACAAGTTATGTTCTCACGAGACCATAGTAGTTTTAAACTTTAATTTTGCAAAACATTGCAGTTATAAACAAGGATTCGCTGTATTAACCACGATGAGGGTTCACACGGAATCTAAATAACAAGCGTTCAAAGTTTTAAACTACAAGCAGAGCAGGCATTCATTTTAACTATCAGTTAATTGCGTCCACTTTGAGAGAGGACCAGCCGCTACTCGTAGTTATTGCACCAACCTGAAGATCACTCATGGTTTATAACTTCAACTAAACTTCTAAGTTTCATAACCATGAGTGTGTCCACACACTCCGTATTATATTTCAAGATAACTTTAAAGTTTAAAACAGCGACTTAAACTTTATTTTAACGGACGGTCATGTGAACCTCGCTACAGACAAGTTAAGGAGAAATCCCTGCACTGTTTGAGCGATGCAAATAAATTGCATGTTTGGAGTAATGTCATCTGATCAGTTTGGAAACGCACTGGGTTCGAATCCTAACAAATCAATAAAGTGCTCCCCTATATTTGTCTACCATCACCCAATTTACATTCAATATCAAGAGCCAAACAAAGGGCTGGCATCACATGTCCTCAAAATTCTCTAAATTGAGCAAAGTAAAGCAGCCAGGAACATACAAAGGGTCTTTACAAATATGGCTTATTTTCCCTACACGCAAGGTATTAATCCTAAAAGGTCTTTAAGGGGGCGGGAAATCCATACTGGCCCTATATTGATTGCCTCAATATTGGAATCACAAATCTGTGCTGAAAAGTTGCGTCCAATGTCCGAACGCATCAAAGCTTAGGTTAAGATTTGTCCAAATTAGGGACTATATGTACATATATGGATACAAACATTCTTTTCTGTAGGGGCCTTTTATCAAGATTGTAAGTCTACAGCATGTATAGTTTCTTCACTGATTTAAATGGACACACCCTCCCATTTTCAACATCTTATTTCATCTAATAATCAACAGTGATATAATGCATGGACGATTGAAAGCGCCATCACTTACAGAAAAGCATGAAAATATAACAAAGATGGAGAATGAATAGGAGACATAGGACAAAAATCAAAAACGAATATAAGGAGAAAGAGACAGAGACAAAGCAAAAGAAAAAAAAGAAGAAAAAAAAGAAAGGAGAAAAGAGAAGTTATATAAGAAGAAGTTGTAATAGAAGTAGAAGAAGAAGGAGAAGAAGAAGGGAGGAGGACAAAAAAGAAAAAGTAGTAGTATTAAAAGAAGAAGAAGCAGAAGAATGGGAACAAGAACAATAAGAAGAACAATAAGAAGAACAAGAAAATCAAGATCAAGAACAACAACAAGAAAAATAATGAAGAAAGAGGAGAGGGAAAAGATAAAAAATAAAGAACAACAAACAATTATATTATTGAGCAACACAAGAGCAACAAGACCATGGATTGAAAACAAAATATCTCAAATCATCTCCCTCATTGACCACTTCACATGCACCCAGCAACATCCTCTCCTCTTTGACAGCGAAAAGTCAAGCCGACTATAAATTGTCTTGCACATGTCTTCTTTACAGAGATTAATTGATCTAGCTAGAGCCTTCTCTACTACACTGCCTCCACAATTACTTCTATGTGTCCACACCAACGCTAATATTGCTCGTTTGGTCTGCGGTGGCACTCTCTCGCTTCAATAAAATGGTCTGTTGATGTCAACGGTGATAAATACCTCTTGCTCTTAGAACCGATTGTTGAGAGTTTGAAGTACATTGTCATTTGGATGACGCAATTTATTTCCTGATTGTTTGAATTGTATCTGATTTTTGTGGTTTCTGTCTGGATGTGAGGATGTTACATATCCCCTCAACCGACATACTTCATTTGTACACAATAAAGAAGGGCATTAACTCACATTCAAAATCTACTGCACTTCTGGGTCGATCTATCACAAGACAGATTCTTTCTTTATTTTGATTTTTCATTCGATTTGAATTAATCGTCATCTCGTTTTCATCTTTTATCTTGTCTCTACATATATACCCATCATCGATATCATAATCGTTGTATATTTTGCTCATCTATTGATAACATGATCGCAACTATTTAAAAAGAAATCAACTGAAGGGTAATGCTAATATCCTATTTTATGTCCTGTAAAATCATGTTCGGATTACGTAATTCATAATTGTCATTTTTTACACATTTCAAAATGTTACGCACAAAACTATTGAAACTACCATAGGTTGATTTGTCTAAAGTAGTTGCTATATAGTTTGATTGAGTATTTGTCATGCACATCACGTTCCTTCAATAAATTGTCATATCTTGATTATTGATTATCACGTTTTACACCTTGCATTCAAGATTGACAAACAATCAATAATATTCTGTTCTTGAAGAGGAGCAATGTCTCAATGCATTTCTAAAGTGCTCCAGAGATCCTGCAATTTTCGCCAAGCGCCCTTGGTATAAAAGGGCTTTGTTAGTCAAGGAATATAATGTCTACCAAGTACTCATCTACTTCATGACAGTGCAATTTTTCAACAAGTAAACAAACAACCGGCAGAAGTTCAAAGTTTTAGAAGAATACATTAGATTCCAAGAAATCATCTCTATGAATTGTAAAATGGGTAAAAACAAGCTTCCTATATTGCAGGTATGAGATTTACGAAGGACAAGCAGCATATAGTACACTTTCCATTTCACAAAACGTTAAACCACACTCATAAAAGTGATATTGGTATGTAGCAATTTATGTTTCATGGAGCCATTTGCCTATGTTTTGCAGAGTATTGTGTCAATGTCCGCCACCTCACTGATGCATTCGTCCCTGAGTAACCTCTCTTTTTTGTCAATACCCATCTTGGAATTGCTATCCAATCATACATGTTCTACTCGAAATAGCAACATCTCCCCATTTTCAGGTGGCTCTCTATTTCACCGTACTTGACAGGGTTTTTTGGACCAATCTTCTAGAAAGAGCAAGCAGACATTTTGCCTAAAACTCATGGCAGTATTTACATGCACACGCTGTGGAGCTAACTAAGCATGGCCGATTTGTAACTCAAGCATGGCAGGGATGGGAAGATCAAAAGACACTTATGATGATGACAATTACATCTGTAGTACACACCTTGCAAAACTTGGGATATCTTCCACTTTACTCTACATGCTTTTAGCAAGTACATAATTTCGAAGAAATTTTGAGCCAATTTTTAATAATTTCTTCTCATGAGCCTAGTAATTGTACTGATTTGCAGTTATGTGTGCTTGTCTTAAAAACTATCCTTAAAAATTAGAAGGAGAAATAAGTCATTTACATCAGACCTTTCTATTCATTATGATAGTGTCTCAAGAATTTAAATATTTTTCCTGTAAAAGTAGCTGGTACAGTGTAAGGGCCAGGATGATACAGAACAATAGAGAGAGAGAGAGAGAGAGAGAGAGAGAGAGAGAGAGAGAGAGAGAGAGAGAGAGAGAGAGAGAGAGAGATGGGGATGGATGAGGAAGGACATGGAAAGGAAGAGGAAATGAAGGAGAGAAGAAGAAAAAAGGGTGATAGATAATGAGAGGGTTAGAGGCAACATGCCGAAGAGGTGTTGTGGTCCAGTGGATAAGTCTCTGGACTGTGAACCACGAGGTACTGGGTTCAATTCCCTGTTGCAGCACTCGAGTTCTATGGCAAGACATTATCCACACTAGCCACACTCTACCCAGGTGAGGTAAATGGGTACCTGGCAGGAATAAATTCCTTGAATAGCTCCAGCGCTGTAATGGCAGTCGTGCTGAAGACAGGGTAATAATAATTGAGCGCCAGGAGTGGCAATGTGCCAGACATGAGCACTATACAAGACTCCATTATTCCAGTAAGAGAAAGGAAGAAATCAGTGAAAGAGGGAAATAAGTGAAAGAGGGCAAAAAGTAGGGAGCTAAATGACTGGATGAAAAAAAGAAAACATAGGGATGTAAAAACAGGAGGGAAGAGAAAGGAAGAGAGGTAGACAGAAAAAGAGAGGGAGAAAGAGGAAGAAAGGAAAAGTAAAGGAGAAAACAGACAGAACAGATTCTACAAATGATGTAGAATACATTCCAATAAACAAAATGCTTTCTGCAGTTTTTTACTTCATTGTTCTTCAGCAGAAGATGTAAAGATACGCATACATTGATATTCTACAAAACTTATCATCTATCTTCTAGGAAATGAAAAGTAAAATTCCCTACTTCACAGCTAAAAAGGTTTTTCTTATTTTTTGGAAATTCCTCTCTTTAACCAAACACTCATCTATCCATTTATGCCTCCTCCATCATATCTGCAAGCATGCAATCAATTGTAAGCTGTAAAACAATTTCCACTCAAGTATTTATCCACCCACTTCAGATCGCTCGTCTCACCGGACGGCTTGTTGTTTCAAAGCACCATGTCGGGAGGTCTCGACATCACTCCGCAGCGCGAGTGTAAACAGTGGCAAATGAGTTTCGCTTTAGGATGTTTCCACTACGGCTCTCCGCCCTCTTGACTCTGTAAGACCCCGTAGATTAGGATTTACATAGGCTGAGATTTAGAAAAATACCATCGCCACGTTAACCCTATAGCCACTTCAGCTACAGATTACCACTCCTGGGCATCAGTTTTTTATCGTTTACTACTCGGAGACAATTTTCCCTTCACAATTTAAGTTGCAAACTGATGCTGCGACTCTAGAATGTCTTTGTTCCACCTTGTTTTTCCTTCTTTTACCAAGTTCACTGTTTTGAAATACAGCTTATTAACATACAAAACAAGAAATGGCAGGTGCGTCTCCATTATCTAATCTTTTCATTTTTCAAACACATTTAGTCCATCTTACCATCACTTTTGATTCACTTAGTTTTGAAAATCATCATAAACATGATATTACTTTTTAACCTTTGAGACCATTATATTGTTTAACAGGGCAGAAAATTTATATGACAATTGTAAATTTATTCAATGGGAAGAAACACCACAAAGCATGAATTTGTTTCTATTTAAGGGAGGAAAAAGTACCCTTTTTGTGTTCTAAAAAATGAAGTGAAATATAGAAGAGAGAGAGAGAGAGCTTAATAGTATCTAATTAGTGCAGTGATAAAACAGATACATTAGCTGATGATTGATTTCTACAATTAAAAAATATACAGCCAAGTCCTGTATGTTTTGTAAGATTCTGTTTTTGATACAAGGGATAAGATTGTGGAACACTTGGGTATCTGTGTCAATTTTAAAAGTATACTCTTCTAAGGAAAATATAGTAAAGAACCAATTACATGAACATCATCCCCTACAGCATGCATGTCAGATAAACAGCTACAATGGATTTGTGGTAAAGACAGATGCATCAATTTACACGACACTTAACAATGTTCACCACACAGTAACAGAACATTAAAGAAAATAACCAATTGTTGACAGATAGAAGCTGTCAGGCTGTCAAAATAGAAAATTTGTGGTTGAAGTTACTACACAGAAGGACATTATTTTTTTCCTTCTAGATCTAAAGCACTTTCGGGTGACATTAAATTTTGGATAAAATTTCCCCATTCCTTTTCTTTTTTTTCTTTGTATTAAATGAGAATATGTTGTATTAAGGAAGTTTGAAAACCAGTTAAGTAAAGGTAATTGTAAATTTGTGGTTAACGTGAGGAACATGACATTTTTTCCAGGGCACTTTCAAAGTGAGGAAAAAAGTTGGATAATGCCTCGTCCTTTTTTCTATTCAGAGAAATTCAGTTGAATAACTTGCACAGATATAAGTACTACAAAATCAAAGAATGGCTTTAAACAAAGATATAACATTTTTGTTCTGTACACATTAAGAGTAAAATGCCAGAATGAAGAGAAAAGCCCCAAACCAAGCAAACTTCAAAAATATAAGGAAACAAAGCAGGATATAGGGTTCTGATTGAGTGACAGAAGAGAGGTTTGTCAAGATTAAAAGAAAATTAGTAGAACTAATGCCAATCAGTAGAACTAATGCCAATCAGTAATGATAACAGAATCAATTTTCTCTGAAATGCCTACATTAGAAGTCTATTACTATTAGGCTTGCTGTAGTAAAGACTATTTGTGAGGTGAATACTTTGCATTAGATCTTGTCAGTAATATACATGAAAGACTAACTATATTTGATATTTTCTTTAATTCATTTATCATCTTATATAAGAGAGCATATAAAGCTCTACCTTTGCTTTAATATCTTTCTTTCTCCCCACTAGCTCGCAATGTAACATGCACAAACGGTAAGGTCTTATACAATCACCTGATTCAGACAGGCCCCCCAAAAAAAAAGGTTGTTCAGACTGCATAGAAATCTAACGTGCATCGTTATACAATAATAACACAACCAGGTAATATACAATTAAAGAACCAGCCTAGTCGCAGATAGTCAAATTTGACTGAATGCCAAAAATACATCCAACTACATTAGCGGTATGGTCAGACATTTCATGGCAAACCATTTAAAGAAAAATAAGGTTACATTTTCAAGGATTAAAAAGAGTGGGGGGAAAAATACAAAAAAGAAAAAGGAAATAAAAAGAGCCCTTCACACAAGAAAGACTCATATGTGTATTCACTAATCTGTGCATTTTCATATCCTCCAGTGAGAGCCAGAAGGGGGCTAACTATGTGTTATAGCATATGGGTTAATGCCCTTCCAGCAGACAATGTACAGATACATGTGATAAACATTATAGTTATCTCATTCTATCCGGCTTTCCACAATGCTTTTATTTTAGTATGTGTTTTTAATATGGTTTACCACCTCATGTGTAAATGGGGCATAACAATACAGCAACACATATTATCATGATTACACTGTACAATGAATTTTCAATCTGCAGCATCACACTAACTTTTCGGGAGGGGGTCCTGGGCCCCGTCTTATAAAGAGTTGATATCAATCGCAACTATGTAAATAAGAGATAAGAGACTGCAAACTTGCGATCGATTTGGATCAATCGTAACTCTTTTTATAAGACAGGGCCAAGATTTAACATTTAAGAGTCAGTATACATGAGCCCTCTTTTTAAAAATTCTAAATTTTGGGGGTCCAGAATGGGATTTGTAGCATCCAACATGCCCCGGGCACCTGTATGTGTCAAGCTCTGCATTCTGACCATCCTAATTTCAACACAAGCATGATTCCCTTCAATCATACCACTCCACAGTGTGAATGAACCCGTTACGTACCTGTTTGGGCTGCAAAAATATAATCCCCTAAATGTCAGAAGCCGATAATGAGGAAGCAACTGTCAGCACTTGATGATATTCTCATTTGGTGTATGCTTCATAAATGTTATTGCTTCCTGTATGATTGATAATATCCATTACTGAGTGAATCCCAGGCCATCCATCTCCACACTTCCATTTACTTTTCTTTCAGAACGATTCCTCCCCTTAACCCCCAATATAGAAATAAGAAATGAGATAAGATGGAAAATGATTACCAAAGCAGAACAACTCGATGTATCTCTTGTTTGAAGATAGGTGTGAATGCAATACAGGTGTTAAACCAAACTCAATAGCACCAATGCACGGATGACTTGATGAATGATGATGAAACATAAATCACTAATGATGATCTTTGAATTAATGCTGAATTAGGTTTCAGATAAGTTGCTGTAAGTTATAAGACAACCAGAAATCAATGCAATCAGTAAGTGTCATACTGAATACAAATTATCTGGGAGTCCCTGATTGCTTTCTGAACCATGCCTTTCAGTTTTCCTGATAATGTAAATATGTGCAAGGAGTGCTTCCTCTCACACCCTTCTTGGGTGGGTGATATCATCATGGATACTCTGCCCCTCTTGAAATAAATGACAAGTCTCAGAGAGACAACATCATTTTGCAGCCAACATCAAATTCTGTAGAACTTTGCAGGAATTATGAATATGTCATGTATGTCCTATCTGTGAAATTTAAACGTTAGCAGTGTCCTAGTATTCAAATTATGCAAGGAAACCCGTTTACTTTCTAGACTTCACTGCCAGACAATATTGAGTGACTGACTGACTCCTTTTTTCTTTGGTAATAACATACATAAAATGAGCTGTAGAGGTACATGAGCATTTGTCTACATCAATAACCCACTACTTGTAATGGCCAAAATTAAACTGATTGAATCTTTGTGCAGCACAAAACGTATGACCATTTGGTTCAAGGGTCTGAAAATCAGACTATTACTTAGGTAGTTGCAATCACTTTTGTCGATTCGACAACTAATAGTCGTTATTTTCCCACAAAAAGACATTTTCAAGCCCTTTCGTTTTGAGGAAAGTTCTAAATTAGTATTGTCTTTCAAATGCCGTTGGAATTTAACCTTTTCATTTTTTGACCTGCAAATGGGACATAGTACCTTTAAGACCTACATGAACAAACAACCCCCAGAAAATGGGATCCAGGTTAAGCCACTCTATTCACCTGTATCACATTCTTTCCCTTGGATTAATGATAATCATGGGGGTGAATGTCTCAATAGAACTAGGTCCATGAGCGATTATATTAGGAAATCATTGAACCTGATGCTATCTATCTTTCATAAGCAAAGTTATAATTAGAGCACATTGGTGATTAAAACCACATACAAGTATAAGAATAACACATTAATATCCATGGTAAATGTTATTACTATCTTCCTTCTGTCTCCCTTGCATCATCCAGGTGGATGCATTCATAATAATTAGAGGTTCAGGCGATGGGATCAACATTCAGGAGTATAAGGTAAGTTGTATCAACATTATCAAACTTTTTTATTTTACATTTAATAAATTTTGTTTTGTTTTCCTTGACATTACCTGTGACTTTGTATTGACTTCTTTTGAATACTGTGTGTTTCTATGATGATATATTCGTATCACCATTATTGCTAATAAAACAGAAACTACATGTTCAAAGGACTTTTATTTCATTGTATGTGGATGTCTATGCTATATTTCATTTTGTGTTCCAGTATCTTATCATGATTGTCAAAACATTTAATGTAAAAATTCAGATTATTTCTTCTTTTTTACTACTGAAATGCACATGAACAATTTCCTGGAAAACCTCATCATGTGCGTACCTGACTCTGTTTCAGGAAAAATAAAAACTAGGCCGAAGTTCTGATGAAAGATTTGTTGCCTAAAGACAAAATAAGGAAATACTTGAACTATATTTCAGCAACCATGATTGTGGTTTCAAACCCTTGCACAGTTGTGACAAATATAAAGAACACACAAGAACTACAAAGAATTAAAAATCATGAAAATCATCCAGGACCGCAGTCCATCGTGATTCAACGGCTTTGACAATATCAACAGGTCCTTCAACAGCTTCCTCCCTCTTGGGACACTTGTAATTGAAAGGTCAGAACCGCCATATCGCATCAACCATTTTACTGACTTCAACAGAGACAAAACAAATCTTCCCCGAATACAAATACTCATGACATCATAACATCATGACTGCTGCAGTCCTCCTAAGCTCCTGGGAGATGCGGTAGGGACCTCCGCTGGAAGCTAATACATATTACCCACAGCTCGCTTTCACCCTACAAGAGTTTTCAACAGGATATTGGAATTTTTAATGTCTTCTCTCAGTGGTTGGGAATACCTTTAA